>JAUCNQ010112468.1:0-19813 GCA_032352715.1 Bougainvillia muscus | reverse complement strand
GTCGTAACCGTTGTTACATAGACCGTTTGTATCTTGCTGTCGTAACCGTTGTTACATAGACCGTTTGTATCTTGCTGACGTAACCGTTGTTACATAGACCGTTTGTATCTTGCTGTCGTAACCGTTGTTACATAGACCGTTTGTATCTTGCTGACGTAACCGTTGTTACATAGACCGTTTGTATCTTGCTGACGTAACCGTTGTTACATAGACCATTTGTATCTTGCTGTCGTAAGGCTTTATAGACTAAAACAACTAATTCTGGCGTTAAAAATATTGTTTATTTCATTTATAAATATCTCTACGTCTGCATTTTTTTAAAAACCTACCACCAATACATTTTATATATACTCCTAGCAAATTTGTTTTCAGAATATTATCGGAGAAGAATTTACGTCGACTTTCTGTTTATTGTAACTATAGAAACACGAAAAAATGCACAATTTCAATTACTTTATTTATTTACTTCAATTTCCCGTAAATGTAGACTTACTCCAACAGTTTGCAGTAGCTTCAAGATTGATTAAAGTTCAGTCTTTAAGAGTAATTGGTCATTCTAATTTCTGTAGAAGGAAAAGTGGCTATTAGCAGCATGACACAAGAACTTCACGAAAAGATAGATGGATTTGCAAAGAACCATGATGAGTAAGCAGGATATCATTTTGCAACCTTTTACCTGTGGTAAATTGAGACATTCCCTTCATAATCTAAAAGATTCGACAAGTTTTGTGCGTCGTAAAAAATTGTAAAAATGTTATATAAAACTATATTCGGCCCATTACAATATCATGAATAACTTCTAAGAGTATATCCCCTTTCTCCTATAAGCCACGGAAGATTATTGGCTGAGATTTCTAATTACTGATACAGTAGTAAAAGGGACCACACACGTTTATATCAAATTAAAATTCAGAGGAAGTGTCTTTGTGCACACAAACTAAGCATAAAGACACTTTTTTCATTGGAAATTCATCGGATTCCCCATATGAATTTTGTGACGATGCTTAAAGAAAAAATCGAGTACAAATTCGACACAAAAATGACTTAAAGTAAGGATTGTTCACAGCATTGGTTTCTCAAATAGGTACTTTTACCACAGGAGAAGTGTATTTGCGCATTGCCGTGATAACAAATATCATAAAAAAACATTTGCAGGCACTAACATCGCACAACACGATGTTCTTGGAATTATGATGGTGAAAGTGCCCTATTTAGGTAAAATAAATAGTCTTATGAAAACTTCTTATGAAAAAACTAATTATTATTTTAAAGGGTCCTTTACATAAACGTTGGCCAAATTAAAGCAATCGGATGCTACACTCTGGATTTCAACAAAAATGCACAACACAATCTCTAAGTAAATATATCGACTAATTAAGTATAAAAAAACTGACATAAAATGTATCCAGTTAATGTAAGTATTTCTTGAATACGTGTCTAAGTGTTTTACAGTTCATCTGCTCTTGTCTTGAATTGCATATAAGTAACAAAGCCTTCGACTGTTGTTACACTGGAGTAGTTTTCAACGAAGTTACCATTAGCATAGTATTTAATACTTGGGTAGGACGATGCATCCTCTTGATCACAAACATCTAAAAGATCGGTCAAATAAACGAATTAAAAATATAGTTTCATCTTAACCACCAAAAGCTTGCTTAAAAGAAAGATAATGTGAGTAATCTTACAACATAGAATGTTCATCGTAATATCAAGATAGCTAGATGCGAAAAAATAACTAAAGTTACTGGTTTATTCGAGATATTATCTCCTGTAATCTAACGATATAATACAATAAGTTTCATGCTTATGTTGGTGATTCTGCAAAGGATTTCACGATATTCCACACGATTTCACGATATCAAGAAAGATGCTATAACATTTATACAAGTTACATTAAAAGGGTTACCTCTGCTAGTTTCACAATTAACAGCACCGAAGACAACAACATTCATACCAGACAAACGAGATGCAGCTTGCCAAAAATTCGTTCGTATCTCAACACAGTTTTTACACCCTAGAATGATTTTTCAAATACATTTTTGGAAAAAACATCCTAATCCACATTATACAAAGACCTGTAACATATTACTGTTCATCTATTATTAAAACACATTGTGCTATAAAAGTTACCACAGTAAAACCGTCACGAATTGATGATTTAATAATGGGACCGTTCTCAAAATTCGTATCGCAAATATCGAAGAATTGTCTTTGTGCATACTAAGTATGCACTAAGCAAAGACACTCCTTCTGTATGGAAATTGATACAAATCCATACGAACTTTGTCTACGGTCCCTAGCTTGCTTTGAAAGCAATTGTTTCACGTAACTAGCGTTGCTACAGAGTTCAAAGAGATGGCCAGGTGATCATCGAGACATTTCTTTCGATACCGAAGAAAGTCAATCAATATTTGAAATGTCATTAAATCTACACTTGGGAATTGGATAAATGGTCATATACAAAAATAAAATTTGAATCAAAACAGAAGTCATCAACAAGGCAACCGATTATTGCACAGATTTCATATAAAGCTCGACTCTTCAAATCGGGAACAACGAAAATAGTTGTAAGAGTAATTATTATTATTAGCATCTTACGGTAAGGAAAAAACAACATTTCCTGACAGAAAAAGAAATAATTTACGATAATAATTATGTCCATTCCGTAAAACTAGAGGTCAAATGTAAGCCTAAAGAACACAAATAAAGAGAAAGGCAACTTACATGGCGTGTGAAATATTACCAAAACGTGAGGGATGGTTTTCAGGTTACTAAAGGTTTCGTCATTCCAGTGCTGAACATAGCTGGGCATATCTTCAAAAGCTGCATTATCAATTTCCGATGGTTGACGCTCAGTGCTTGAAGCCATCATCTTCTTCATAAATGCTTCTATGTTTTCTACTGTTCTCATTTCTTCAAACTTACTCACAAACTCTCCATTACTAAAACAAAAATTGATAAATTTGAATCGGGAAAAAAGAACATTTGAAAAATAATATTCATGGTTACATCAAGCACTAAAACAGGCCTTTTACTTCTGCTAATTGCACTATGCCCCTTGAAGTATGATGGTGAAAGTGTCTCTTTTATGCAAAATAGTCATAAAAAATACCTAGTTTTCATGGAAAACTAGGTATTTTTTAAGACTGTTCTGCATAAGAATTGTGGTTATTCAACTGATCTGACGCTGCTCTCCTATTCTAGATTAGATCGATTCTGTACTTGACATTATTCCCGTCGTTCAACATATGCCAATGAAATTCAATATATATTTTACAACTTATGACATGTCAAATATTACATTGACGACAATGTAATAGCCCGGTGAATTTGACAGGAGGAGAAAGCTAAGATGGTAATAAGCATGTTTGCTTCAGCTAAGAAAAATCTATACTAAGTAGTCAAGTGTGGGTGCTTTGGCAACGAGATAACTAGTCACGGAAAATATTTTGGGTGACAAGTTGAAACTGCTGTCATAAAATAAATCACATACCTGTAATATTTCACTAAAAAGAAATAAAAAAATAATGTTTATATTAACATACATGGAATTACAAATCAGATTAATACTTTTAAGAAAGGAATGAAGACGAAGATGTTCAATTAAGGACATTTATACCACTGGTGAACTTGATAAGGTACATGTTTGTCGATAAGCGCTCGAATTTCAAGTATGAATGAGTTTCACTTCAAGTCAACATTTCAATTTTCATTTAACCCGCGTTACTTTGAAAAACCTAAAACAATATTTGTATTGAACTCCTTTCATTTTAAAATAAAGCTCTAAGGGAGTCACGAGTAGTAGACAGTAGCCGTATAGAATAATAGCATACATTAAATACCAAAAAAATCGGTTGGATTATTTTGGAAACAGCAAATTTTCGAACACAAAAGAAATTGATTATTTTTGTTTTTTCTTTAAAAACTTCATTTTGCTGGCCCGTTCTCGTTGCAATTAGGATGTTTTTAAACTATATAAACATACATTTTATAGGTTAATTTTACTTTTATCAAAATTTCGTAAGATAAGCCGTATTCTATACAAGGATCCGTAGGATCTAGTAATGCAATGAGATCTAATAGTGTAGGATACTTCCAGTCAAAGTTTTATTAGTTTCCTAAGCCAACTACTATGAAACGTTTTCTACACAAATTTCAGCAAAACAGTCTTTGATCTATAGTTGTACACCGAAATATTTCAATTTTTCACCTAAATATACACTGAAAGCTATAAAAAAAAATATCACAGGAATTTTTTGAACCAAAAATTAATTTACACAAATGTTTGTAGCTGATTTTATCTATCAACAAAGAAAATGAAAATAGTTGCTCACATGTCGGGTAGCCTTCCGTTCCCTCTCTTTCTTTCGTTACTTTTTCTGTTGTTGCATCAACTGCAGCTAAAACACCTGGAAAGTTAATATCCTTTAGTTTCTTTGCAGTTTCCATGTAGGCGGGTTTCATGGCCGAGCAATGACCACACCACGGAGCATAGAACATGACCAGCACTTCACGATCCTTCAAAAACTCTTCGAAAGAGTCATCCGTCAAATGATACACATCAGAAGGAGTGTCCTTCCAATCTTTGACAACCTCACCCCCTCCTCTAAAAGAAATATGCAAGATTTAAATACTTTAAATGGAAACTGCAACGTCGGTCATGTCAAATCAGATGATGGTCCACTGGACGATAACATAAAGTGTATCGCAAATTTCGTATTGAAATTCATATTTCCATAAAGAAGGAGAATCTTTGTGCATACTTAGTATGCACAGGGGCACTTCTTCTGTGATGAAAGTGGTACGATTTGCGATATGAATTTTGTGTACGGTCCCTTCGCTCGTTCAATTAGTGAATTTGTTAGCTTCGTACAGTAACTATATAGTTTTATTTTATTTTATATGACGCAAAACAGGCATGGCATCATAGCTTTGAAGCTGCTTATGATTTACACTTAATTATCAATTTGTCAGATGACTTGGATCTTGCTGCTATAAAATAAATGAAAAGATATAAAGAAATAAATAAATAACATTTTATTGCCAACAACAGGCGTTTTCATCGCAGCAATATCTTGTGCAAATATAGTTTAACCATGCAGACGTATTCAAAATGAAGGACTACTAAACATTAAACAATATTCGCTAGTTAAATCGTCATAACAGTTCGTAGTGCCGCATGAAAAATGATATAGTCACATTAAACAATCTGCAATTGTTTATCAAAAAAGAGTCGTTATCTATTTTACAATGCTATATGTTGTGATTGGGCAATGGATATATCATGGATAGCATTTTTATGGAAATCATGGTATGCTTTTCTATGCACAAGACTTTAGATAAATACTTTCCAGATACACTTTGTCATGTTATGAACAGATATAGAGAAATCAGAAGGGGATAGTGTGTTCATTCCTACCTATAGCGTTTATAAAGTTAAGCTTCCTCTTTCATGCACCTGGTGTATGACTGTAACTATTTTTGAACACTACACTTTACTACTGAGTTGAATAAACTTACTTCTTCATAAAATCAACCATTGCATCTCGTGTTCTTGCTTGTTGATATTTCATAACTTCTTTACCATTCCTACAAACCACAAAAGAAAGACATTGTATAGCATGTTATCAAGAGGTTGCTTTGTGGAAGTGAAAGTTTGAGCAATTTGCATCCTATTGAATCTTGGTAGTTAATGGAATCACTAACTAATAAATATGGCTGCGATGACACACTTGAACGCACTTGCAAAATTCCCAAACAACAATCCCTTTAAACAATATTCATCTATGATACAATATACTAATAACCGTAATGCGCAACGAGATTGTGCTGAATATGTTTTGATGCAAAATGCTTGTGCAGGAGAAAAATAAAAAATTATCGAGTTGAGTTCTTTTATACACTTTTCTGGATTTCTCCTTTGAATGCAGTCTGGTTTGGAGCGAATAGCATACTACACCAATCACATCAAAATCGTAAATTTTGTATAAAAAGTAGAAAATATGAATAAATGAATGCTTTCTTTGATTTTCAAGAGAACGAGAAGAAACATGTTATTAAACCATATAAAGGCTGGGAGGGGTGGCAATAAGCAAGGGGGATATTTCTTGCGTCGTCAAATTTATATTCGTGTACAGTTAAGTGTGGTAAGAACATACGTGCTGGGTTTCAGCTTATAGATGGCAAAAGAGGCCTGCCTGCCTTTAAAAGGGTTAAGGCAGATGCAAAACATACGTCACATTTTTTTCTAGTAAACATTCTATTCTATGCTTGTAATAGTCTCAGTTACGATCTGGAGGTTACTCTCAACCACAAAACTACACAACATAAAGAGGTTGTATGTAAGTGTGGTTGATAGTATCCTCCCAGGTAGGTAGGTATCACAACTTACTTGAAATATTTCACTGTTTGCAACATAAAAGAAAGAAAAACAATAATGAAATAGAAACAAATGTTATTCAATCTTGAACAGAGATTTCTCAATATTACCAATATTGTGTAGCAAAATAAACATTTAAAACTCAAATAAAGAAGAATTTCAGTGAAAAAGGTAAATTAAAGTAAATAATTCCTGTCAAGGTGAACGAAAGGACCCAGGCGATACAGAAAATGTACCTTGGCAATTAACCTGCTCATCGAATCTTCGCAAAGTTGCTTTGTTATCGTGTTTGGTATAGAGGCAAAATACTAATAAGCATAACTTACGCGTAGGATAACCTTTGATTCCGTACTTAGATGCTATCACTTCGTTTAATGTGCAATCCACTGCAGCAAGTTTGCCGTTGACCTATAAGAGAATTACGCATGGCTATAAGTATAAGGTTTTCACTACAGTTAATAACAATTCAATCCATTTCACACTTTCACACAATATGTCACAATAATTTGAAAAAACACTTCATAATTATACATGCTGCAGTTCTTCTTTCTTCTTGTTCGTGTTCGGAAAAAAAATAGTTTGACAAAACAAAACAGATTTCTTTTCTGGAATTTAGAATCCAAGTAACTGAAGTGTCAATCTGAAATCGATCAAGACCACATTTTTTAATAACTTTTCTTGAAAAATATGTGCGATCCTGTGCAGTAGAACAGAACATAAAACTTACTTCACTGTCTGCATTGATTTCTTTAGCAGCATCGGCAAAATCTGGTTTCATCTTTTTACAATGTCCACACCCTTTTATCAGTGATAAAAAAATAAATTAATCCGAAGTAATCACCGTGAATAAGGCGATCGTCCACAAAATTCTTATCACAAATCGTAACATTTTTATCACAGAGACACAAAGTTACTTATGCAGGAAAACACTTATTCTGTATGAAAATTGATTCGAATTCCTATCCAAATTTTGTGGAGGGTCGCTAAAGGGACATCGTTTTTAAGGAAAAACTGGTAAATAGAGAGGTTTCTTCACAATACCCTTTATATATTTCAAAGGGAAAAGAAGCCTTAAAAACAACTACTCACTTATCACTTATTTTAGCTATATCATATATTATTTTTTTTTACTTACATGGTGCATAAAACATGACAAGCACTGATTCTTCTGTTTGGATAAATTCATCGAAAGTATCGTCAGACAAATGAGCAACATCGTTGTTTTCCTCCGACCAAATTGTCTCCACAGGCTTTGGCGGTTTTGCAACAGGGCTATAAAATCAACAAAACAACCTCTCTACAAAAATCTTTAAATCTACCAACATTCTAGCATCTTCAGGACAGATTTGCACCACACCTGCCAACACAGACCAATCATTTTGTATAACCAGTTCTCGGGGATATTGTAGTAGATCAAACCTACTCCGTGCGGGTAAGTTCTCATGAAGTTTCGAAGGCTGTTTTAGTAGAAAAGAAGTCTAATCTTGTATAAAACTTATGACGCACTTAATTTGTGTTGGTAAGAGTTCGACACAAATCAAGTAGTTTTCTAATGTTTTTGTTAAAAGACACCTGCAAGTTGCAGATAAATATATAAGAAGACTGAAAGTGACTAATTTAAAGTTTAGGTAACACGGTAAAGGCAGGGTAAAGGAGAATTAATTTCATTTTGAAAACAAATAACATACTTTGTCATAAAATTAATTAAATCTTCACTTTCTCGACCGCCATCATAATCTATCTCTTTCTTGCCATTCCTAGAAAAACGATCAGTAGATATGAAGAGAAAACGAATGGAACTAAACGTTGACCGATACCTTAGAAAATGAGGTTCAACTCCCTACTTACAACATTGCATGCAGCAGAGGGATGAGGGAAGGCGTGGCGAGACATGCACACCATATTGTTCACACGTGTAATAGTCATGAAACTTGGCAGAGGTATATATAAGGGGTATACACTATATAAAAAATGCCGTAATAGGACATCACTACAACAATACATAAATGAGTCAATCCCTGAGTCGCATGACACACAATTAAATCAGAAACCATATTACTGATTAAGAGGTTATTATTTATTTATAATCCATCTCTTTGAATCCCCTATTTCACTGATGCAGTAATGAAAGCGACGTTAACATAGTAAAAAGAGTGTGGGTCAGAATTCCAAAGTAGTCAATTCCAATTGTTATATAATTGATAAGGAGCTGTCTCAAAAATTCGCTTTTTAAATTCGCTTCATGTACATCAACACTTCGCTTGAGTTGAAAATGCAACGATTTGTGAAACAAATTACAGAAAGTTTAGTAGGCTTATTGTAAAATTTAAAATATTTAATTATTATTATTTTTATTTCCGATTATTTATACTGGATGGCCACTTCAATGTCGAGACACTGTTATCAATGCGGGTCCAGTTTCATGCTGCTTTCTTTGTACTTACTTGAAATACAATACTGTAGATGGTTTGTAATGATGTAGGTGATGGTGATGAGGAGGAGGACGATAAAAATAAAATAAAGTGATTATTAGAAAAGAATCAAGAGAAAAATGCGTCAGTTTATAGTAAACAGTCGGATTGTGTTTATGTAATATTAACACCAAACACAAGAATAAATCATTCAAGTTAATGTATAAGCAAATATAAAGTAAAAACCGTCAAAACCTTAGAAACCGTCCACAAATTTGTATCGTAATACTAACCATACACTCCTTCAGTATGAAAATTGATACGAATTTCCATACAAATTTTGTGGACGGTCCCTTACAAGTATCGTTATTTGTTAAAATAGGCGCTCTCCCTCAAATAAACTCCACGACCAGAAAAATAAAGTAAAAGTAAATCTTTAAAATCATTTTTAAGGACAAACATAGTCCAAATTCTATTTTACTAAATTCCCTCAAAGTAAAACCAATCCCTCATAATGTATGTACATACACAGATAAAAGCATTTTATTTTTATAATAAATAGGAATAAGTCTTCGAAAGCACATTATACCATATAGGTACATCTTAAATTCTGGGAAATTTAACGAAGTTTAGAGTTAAATTTAAATTACAACAAACTTTCACATTTTAAAGTTTTAAGGTAAACTTTTCCTTGTATTGAACACGTTAAATAACGCTTGATTAGCAACAGGGAATGTGAACTTACGTGTTGGGTAGCCTCGCACATCGTATGCATTGCATACATCAGAACTAACAGTACAATCAACGGCTGCAATCGAACCATCTATCTACAAAGTAAAAAATATAGTTGAGATTGTTTACCGTTCTTCGGTTCATAATAATACTAGAAATACGGGCATATTGCATTACTTCGAGGTAGCGTATAAACGAAAGAACGGTTTTGCAACGTGAATATTCAAGGACAATCAGAAACTTGTGTTACAAATCTTTGACTACATCAAACATTTTAACCTTAATAATTTACAAAAACAACTAAAATTTTGTTATTGCAGCGCACTAGTTTTGAAAGGTCTAATTGTTAACTAAAAGGTGTCAAATTCATAGACTTGTCTTCGCGGAAAAGAAATTTGTCGTGTGCAGCCCAAGTGCTGCTGCTTACCTTATTTTCAGTGTTAACATATCTGGACGCTTCAGCATAGGCTGGTTTAAGCCTCTTGCAGTAACCACACCCTGAACAACAAAAACAAGAAATAACGAGAGATGAAACGAGGGATATATGATCAGTGGTGTATTTTGTGGCAAGCTTTAAACACCTAACCTACTTAGTAGTAGTTAGGTAAACGTCGGAAAAACATTGGACAAATAAAAACAAAAAGACGTAATGTTATAATTAATTAATATTATTTTTTCTCTTCTAGCTTTCGACTCACTATAGCCATGTTCACGACGTAACTGTATATACCGGAAGAGAGAGCGTTCGGAACTCTGTCCTATACCAGTTTACGTGTAGTAGCTTCAACGCTTCTTACGTTGGTAAGGCAATACGACATCTGAAGGTTAGAGCCTCGGAACATCTGGGCTTATCGCCTCTCACTGGTAAGAGGGTGTCTTCATCCCAGCGCACAGCTATTAATGAGCATTTGTTATTGTCTGGTCACCAGGGAGGGCTTGTTGACTTCAAACGTTTTGCATCAGCCAATAATAACTACTTATAAGAGATTAAAGAGAGTTTACTAATTAAACAACTGAGACCTCCTTTAAATCGGAACATAGCGTCAGCGCCATTATATCTGCTGTAAAATATTATTATTATCGTCATTATGTTTGTCCTTGATAGTTTATGTTTTTTTTTCTTAAACTTGTTATTAACTATACAGTTACTTCGTAAACATGACTCTAGTGAGTCGAAAGCTAGAACAGAAAAAGTAATATACATTACGTCATTTTGTTTTTATTTATCTAACCTAATTAATTTGACCTCTGAAGTAATATTTGCAGATATATTGAGAAATTCATTGGTACTCATAAATCTCTTTTAAGATGATAAGTTTATAGATAATTACGTCTAAGTTAGTAAGTAAATATAAAAGAACCAGTCCCTTGCATAAAAAATATCTAAAACTAATTTAGTGAAATGATAATGGTTATCTTAAACTTTACTTACATGGAGCATAAAACATGACAAGAACTGATGGGTTTTCTTTCAAATACAAATCAAAGTTGTTTCCGTTTAGGTGTATTACATCTTCGTTTTCATCAGCCCATGTTGGTTCGCTTGGAGGAGCTTCATCTTTAATTTCTTTACTTCTAGTGAAATCAAAAATAAATAAATAAATAAATAAAAGAGACGTTTGATAACATAGGGTTCGTCTCAAAAATTCCCTTAAGTTCGCTTCACAAATCGCTTCATTACATCTCAGATGAAGTGTTATTGTGCATACAAAATATGCACAATAACACTTCATCTGTGATGAAAATGGACAGGAATGAAGCGAATTTCTAAAGCGAATTTTTGAAACGGTCCCTTAAACAACTAGTACTCTCAAGTCATTCAACAATCCCACCTCAAGCAAATCAAAATTTCTATATTACTATACTGACTGGTCTTTTTTGTAACCGTTTAACGTCTTACACTTTTGATAAATCCTCATATAACGAGAACCTGCATTGTTAGAGTGAGTTGATCTTCTTACATGGATACATGGATATTATGTGAAAGAAAGGGAGTGTATTATTTCCAGCCTAATCTTACCCTGTTAAAAAATTAACAATTTCTTGCTTAGAGCGTCCACCATCGTATTCCTTGTTTTCGCCATTATCGAAATACATTAAAGTTGGGTATCCAGAAACATCAAATTTACTTGCTACTTTTCGATTCTGAGTGCAATCCACAGCTGCCAATACATGATCTTGGTTCAGTAGTTCGTTCGCAGCCTCTGTAAAAGCCGGTTTCATAGACTTACAGTGGCCACACCCTAAACGATGAGAAAATAGAACCCTAGATAGCTCCATCAATAATATCCTACGATTGAGTGATGCACATAATAACTTAAATCGTCTCAGATTATTGTCTCAAATCATTGACCTTTAAGGACTAACAAACAAAACTTACGATTTTCAATAAACAAATTGTGATTGGTCCTTATAATCGTATAAATTTCTGAACGGTGAAGATTCGATTACCCAAAAGGGAGTTCATTCTAAGGTGGTTGTCTAGAGGTGTCTGCACAATGTGCATAGGACGTCCATAGCTCAAATAAAAGCTTCAATTACAGTTAAAACCGCCTTACGTGGCCGCTCCTGGAAATAATTAACATGGTATAATCCCTTAAACTTAGCGGGGCTAGCCACGTTAAAAACGAATCAAAATAAAATATTAACTGATGATGAAGACACACGTAAAAATAGTAAAAACGTACAAGGTGCATAGAACATAACAAACACGGATGAGTGTGTTCTAACAAATTCATCAAAATCACTGTCTTCTAAATGCACAACTCCACTGGGCGTATTTTTCCATTCGTCTTCTGACGGGGCTGGTTCTGCAGGTTTTTCAGAAGGATCTTTCATGAAATCAATAAAAGAATCAGACGATCGGCCTCCAGTATATGTGAAATCTTTCTTGCCATACAAGAAATATCTGAAATGTATAAATGAATGAAATATTAAATATTAGTTTGAAAATTATATGGCAATGTAAATACCAAAAGGAATATATCCATTTTTTTTTAATTTTTTCCAAATTCTCAACCTTTTTAGAAAAATTTAAGTTTCTAACAAATATTTAAAAGCTTTAGATAAGAAGCCACTAATAGGCGGATGTGTACGTTAACATGTTCTGACCTGAATGTAGGGTATCCATTCACCCCATAACGTTCGCATGTTTTGACCTGTACAGTGCAATCAACTCCAGCAAACCATACTTTTCGATCATCTTTGTAATGTGCAGCAGCCTCTTCTAGTTCTGGTTTGGCCTTCTTACAATGTCCACACCAGGGGGCATAGAACATTACTAAATAGAAACAAAATCCATTTCAAGACTGTAACTCTAATTAAGACCTTTTAACCTTAGTCCTTTCACAATATTCTTGCATCCTTTGCTGACTCTTCGTTAGGTAGTACTGAGATATGATAAATCAGACAGTGGTATTTTACTATTCTTCATTCGTGCCAAGCCTCGTGATGTCAGTCAAAATGACGGTGTGCCTGATATTTTCGAAAAGCTCTTATGAGATAAATTGCTTCTTAACCCTATTTTATATGGGCTCCTTCGACAACATAACATATTCAATCTAAGACCTCTTTTTGGTGAAATCTGCATTTCAAGACCATACAACACACTTATAAGAAGTTCTAAAATATTTGCGCCAACCTCTCATATAATTTAGGGTACAACTAAAATGTATAGCAAAGGTGAAACGATCTCCAATGCAGTATCGTCCAGTGATAAAGACTAAAAATATGTTTTTATTACGTATAGTATACACGATAACCATTATTATAGCAAACTGCCGAGACAATTTTGGAGATTAAAAAGTAAATTTTATTATCTTCAAGCATAATCAGCTGTTATATCTTACAAGGGCTTTTAGAAGTGATTCAGAGCTTTCAACTGGATCGAATTGTTTTGGCTCATCTTAATGATGCTGTCAATAAAGTCAATTTAAAAGTCGTGTTACGTAATCACAGTATTTTGTACACCCAATTTAGGACTTATTTTATATCTTCAAATCTTGTGATTCCTTATAATCCAGAAAGCAGAAAAGAGCTTATTGCTTAGAGATTATCAGTCTGGAAAAATAGTTATACTAAAAAATATGTGTTACGTGATCACAAATGTTACGTAATCACCCAGATTTCTGTGAGCAATTTAAATACATTGAGTTGTGAAACAAACTTGTTTTAATTCAATATTGTTCTGCTTGTGGTTTCTACATTATACCCGCAACCTTTTCTACACAATTTTGCCTCAAGTACCTCAATAACCAAGCTGTTACGTAATCACTTGAGGATTACTTTTATGTGGAATTCATGTGAACTGTTTGCTACAACTGTTTTGATATTTTTACAGCTAATGATAAACTAGTTATCGCACAGTGCTAGTGCAATATGGCGAATATTTTTCTGTTATTTCATTCACCTAAAGGCTCGTGAAATAAAGAGCAAAAATAGAAGAAACTCCAAAAATATTCGCCATATTGCACTCTGCACCGTAGGATAACTAGTACTTACAGTTAGCGACCATCAACAAAATTTCTAATGGAAATTCGTATCAATTTTCACACAGGGGTGTTTTGTTTATACTTAGTATGCACAAAGAAAATTCTTGTGTTATGAAAATGGTATGATTCACAATAACATTTTTGTGGACGGTCTCTAACACATCATTGCGTGTAACTACAAACCACATAATGCAAGAGAAACTTTATCGCATAACATGAAATTATAATAGACAAGTTAAAAATAAAGAACCAAAAATTGAAATGGTGTTAAAAATCTGCGTTAAAATCGCTAATAATAACAATGACTGCATTATTGCGGGTAAATTTTACCTAATACATGTTTCTTCTTCTTTAAGTCTTCTTTAAAACTGCCATCATCCAAGTGTAATATTTCTGGTGAAGAAACTTCAGACCATGGTAAGTCTTCTTTAGGAGGTGGCGGAGGAGCCTCTGGATTTTTCATAAATTCAATTATCTTGTCTTGTGTTCTGATACTCAACTTAAATTTGTACTCTGCATTTGCAAAATATTTTACCGTTGGGTAACCCGACACATCAAATTTTTTACAAGTAGCGGTCTCTTTTGTGCAATCTACAGCAGCCAGTGTACCAGGAATCTGAATATATGGATGAAATTATTCTATGGTAACATAAAATAACAAAAAATCAATTTTGCTACCATTTTGAAGCATTTTCATGCAGAAAATAACAGCAACAGAAATGATTATAATTTCTAGTTGACAAAACAAAAAACCCTATGATAACGAGGAGAATGTCATAACTTATATTATGTTTTGATATACTACACCCATGAACTACGTACTTTTCTGCTACTAGACCCTCATCCAGGCCTTTTAAGGGTCGGCCAATTGGACACCGATTGAATTATGATGTTGAAAGTGTCACCTTTATACGTATCTCAAATTCAACTGATCAGAGGCTACCCTACTATTCTAGATTAGACACAACCAATGCCAGGTATAATAAAGCTGATTATCATAAGTATACGTACTAGGCCTTTATTATTATTAAGACTGACTCGCATTATCTCATTACACGGCAGGATCTCTGTGGAAACACAGTTGATTTTATTTTTTATCTCGCTACTTTTTATTTCTAAGTTATTGGGTATTGTTAAATTATTATTTCATTGTAAAGAAAAAAGCAATAAAGGTTACCTCTTCTTCTTTCATTTGCTTAGCAGCTTCAACGTACTCTGGTTTCATCGTCTTACAGTGACCACACCCTAAAAGTTATAAGAGACTGGCCACAAAATTCGTATGGAAATTCGTATCATTCATATGAGTGTTTTTGTGCATACTTTTGTGCACAAAAACACTCCTACTGTGATTCATGTTCATGTTTATATTAAGATACGAACTATTTTGTAGACGGTCCTTAAATCACTTTCCATACCAGGACCTGAGACTTTGATAGAATATACACAATCCTCTGATACAATACACAACACTTTTTGATACAGGGTTTGTGTAGGATTCATGAGCGTACTAGACTAGAAAACAAAAAAGAGACCAATACTTTAGGATCAGAAATTACCGCGAGCAGAAATTTTCGCGAGACGGTATGTAAATACTTAACCTACATGGTGCATAAAACATTACAACAACAGACGGATTAGTTTTTAAAGTTTCTTCAAATGTTGTATCTGTTAAATGTGCAATTTCAGGAGCCTGATCAGACCAGGAGTCTTCTTCTTTTTTTTCTTCTTCTTCAGATTGTGGCTGGGGACTTAAAAATAATAAGAATAACACAGTGATCCTTTTGGCAAACTAAATAAAAGATTTCAAAGCTAGAATATGATAGCTACTATACTTTCCTTTCCTTCCAGTAAGGGACATCTTTAGGGGAGTAGAACCCCAAGCTTAAGTATCGCAAATTGTACCATTTTTATCACAGAAGAAGTGTCTTTGCATACACGGTCTGGACGGTCCCCAACCTTGAACATTAATTGCCCTTCAACTGTTGCAATAATGTAAGGTTTATAGTATTATACAAAAGCCATCAATACGGATCTCCATGGCAATTACATTTTCTCATAATCATATTTCACAATATGATGGGTATATCACAACAGGACTACAACTGAGGATTTGTACCAGAATCAAATAGCAGTTTTGTTATTTCAAACAAGCAGTTTGTGAATAGGATTGCTCCATGCACTCCAAAGAGCAACACATCTTTAATCGCTTTCTACGAAAATACTATTCACTGGACTATCCAAAAAGTACTGCTGCACTTGTAATAATTGCCAAAACAAATTTAAAGACTACAAACACATACTCATTCAACCAATCAATTAGTCCTTGCTTGTCATACTTGCCACCATAACGGTACTTTTCCTTTCCTTTTCTAAACAAAGTAAGGTAAAATATTTACAATTTGTAAAACATTAAGAACAAGAATTCTAATGGTAACCTGGGATTGTACAATAAAGTCTCGATGCATTATTTAAAATCACACTTACTCAAAATAAATCAAAGTAGGGAAGCCAGTTATGTTAAATTGATAACGAACATTAAAGGCCTCAGGCGTATCAACATCCATTCCAGCAAGCACCTAAAGTAGAAAAGATTCAATATTAAAGAGGAGAGAAAGTGAATATTTAGAGCCGATTTGACCCAACAATAAATTACCATTAAGTCATGGTGTCCAAGGAGGTCCCCTCACCCCTAAAAATACAGTCCCCCACATGAAGAGATGCCCCCCTACATATGTCCCCCAAAATATCCCCCTATCATCTTCCCCGCAGGATCCAAAATGGTGGCAGTAAAGTTCCTCTATAAAGCAGGATTTATGAGAGAAGTAAGCCAGAATTTTTTATGCGTCTATGTCCAACATTAAAATGACTAACATTGAGAATGATGAAACATTTTAGAGAAAAAGACTAACAGTAATCTCACCTTCCAACCCAACTGTACCAAGGAATGAGCGACCATCCCCCCTCTCCCCACAGATATAGCTTTGCTCCCCTCCCCTCCCCCCATTTTATCACAAAAAATTCTCATCCCCCTATTGCCATCGGGGGGGGGGGGGGGGGGGGGGGGGGAGAGAGAGACACCATGTAAATGTCTCATTAATTGAGACCTAAATTCTATATCAAATGATGGGGAAAAGGCTGTTTGTATTTTTAAAATGGGTTATTTTCCACCATAAATTTTTTATTATTATAGTTTGAGAATGCCTTCTTAAAGTTCTAATAATATCTTTTCTAGATTTTGTCTTCTTCATCAACTGGACACCAGCAAGGTTAAACACATTTACAAAGCACTGTTTTAAGTAGATTTTTTAATCGAAAATACTTTGCATTATTTAAACTTGTTTTTACTTTTTACATACAAAATACACTTACAGCCTTCCCTTTCAATTCGGATGCTGCAGCAGCATAATCAGGCTTGAGTTTCTTGCAATATCCACACCATGGTGCATAAAACATAATAAGCAATTGTCCCTTCTCTTTCTGACGTACTTTGATAAGGTCCTACAAAATAATTCATACCACAACTTCACAACGAAGGATGAGCACATTTCATTTTATGCATAAAAATCTAATAATATAATACTTATGGATCCAAGAGATCCGTGTAACTAAGTGAAATGGAAATCGTTACTGTTATTAACATTATGGCCTACAAAAATCAAGAGTATACAAAGTCGAGAATAATGGTAATAAAAAATCGATCAAAGTTTTTTGGTCTTATTTTTATGGAAAAGGATCTAAAATACGAAGGTATTTGTCCAAGCGATAGCAATCTGTTGCAGAGTTCATATCCAATTACGGACTGTATCATCGTAAGAACCATTTTCATTACAGAAGAAGTGTTTTTGTGCACATACTAAGTATGCACAAATACACTACGGCACTTATTTAATAGCTCCTTCACAAAAATATTACCTTCTCAGTGTGCAGTTGAACTACATTCTTTGCAGCTGGGTCTTCTTCCCAGGGAGCATCACCAGAGGGGTCAAGCATAAAATTAAGCATAGACTAAAAATCAATGAAAATTAAAAAAATATTATATTAATACAATAACAAACCATGTCATTACATGGTTTCTTTAGCAAATACAGTGTAGTACCGACTTAACAAAATTGTAGAAGTGCGATATGTAAATGGAAACTGGTTCAAGTTTGTCAAGTATATAACAAGGTATATTTCAGGTGCTGGGAATCTTAATGATTAGCAAAAAAACCCACAACTATTGCATTATACTGTGTATGTGTGGACGACCACCAGCAAAATGATTTTAGGCAGCCGGTTTAGAGTCAGAGTTAAACATTTAAAGGTTATACTGATCTTCTGCAAGAACTTGTCCTATCTATATTTCAAGTATTGGTTCGGTTTGATTTCTCCATCCTTTTTCTTTGGCACTTAGCTTTGCCAACATAGCGTACTGTTTTCAGATTGTTTATGTATGCATCACTGTAATGTTGACAATCTTCCTTTTATCTTTTTCTTTTTTTTTCCTTTTTCCTTTTTATTGATCAGTTTCATGTAAGAACGAATATTGAAAGAAGTGGTTGGTAGCGCTTTACTGGTTTGCATGAAGAGTGTCGGTGGCGCCTCACACAAGTGCCTGATAAAGTGGCATGTCTCAGGTAGTGTTTTGGTTCTTACATGTACAGATTCGTGCTATTTTGATTTTGTTGTGAATTATAAGAATTGTACTATTCGCTAGTGTGTGGATTTTATCCACTTGAAAGTTTGAGAAGCTGTAACCGTAATTTCGTAGTTCTGGTGGATTAAAACTTGAATATAAGTCTTCATTGGTAGTAAATCTGCATGACTATAGTAGTAAATTATCATAGCTTCGCAATGAATTATATTTATTTGAAATATGCTTACCTTGGATGTTTCTTTTCTATCATAATCTTTTGTGAATGCCCCATCTCTTAAAATAAGAAATTAAATAGTAATACATCTGTCATTGACAACTTGTGCCAATCTTCTCTCAAAAGAAATTCATTTTAGAAGTCATGTTAAAATGATACAAATTATGGAAACAAGGGTTTTTAACAAAATGGCTGGTTTTAAAGGTTGTAAAAAGATACCTAGCATTTTTCATAACATGGAAATCTGCAATCAGATTACTAAGAGACATCAACATCAGCAATATATAAGAAAGTTTGTAGATGATTTCAGAAGCCTAACAAATTATTTTAAAAGTAAGTAATCATGTAACTAGGATGGTGTCCTGCTAGAACTATTTTGCCATCATGTGAGTGGTCGATTTTGCAGCCATGTGATTGGTAGAAATGTAAACCTCGTACTTGTAATGCTTTAAAACCTTTGGGTTTGGATTGACACCATATTTTTTACACAACTTTTTCAACTCTTTGCTTTCACTAAATTAAACACATAATTATCTCATAACAGATATAAGAACAATGATAAAAATAAACACAAATTCAAAGTTACAATAGACAATTTCTTGATTTATACTATGGGAATATAAAATATTCTGAACAAAAATGTCTAATCAAAACAGTCCTTCTTTAAAGAGTTTTGATATTGAATAGGTATTGGAATCAATTTGTCTAAAGAATATAAAGGAGGGGGAGATTAAAGACGGAATTAATGTGATAACAGAGCCTAATTAAGAATATGAGAACACTATCCAATAAGTGGAATAAGGGCAATGTAAAAAAGTCCTAAAAATACCTAGTTTACTTTAAAAAACTAGGTATTTTTAAGGGACCGTCTCAAAAATTCACTTCAAATTCGCTTAGCAATTCGCTTCATTTTCATCTTAGATGAAGTGTTATTGTAACACTTATGTGTTA
>JAUCNQ010112457.1:0-11521 GCA_032352715.1 Bougainvillia muscus | reverse complement strand
TTTTCTACAAATAAACGAAGGAAATAAGAATTGAATTGAATTTCTCGTGGATTATTAATTTTTTTCTTAAAATAGGTTAATTTCTTTCTGAAACACACTATACACACGTTCCAGAAAGTCCTGGAAAAATGTTTAAAAGTCCTTGAAAAGTCCTGAAATTTGATGGAAAAATTTGATTGGCCACCCTGCACGATCAACAGTTCGTCTTGCTTTATCAATAATTGATCCTGATGGTTGCAGTAGAAAAAAGCGACATGGACTTAAAAGGAGAAAATACATAAGTCGTGGACCAAATGAAGTATGGCACATTGACGGTAATGACAAACTGAAATCTTTTGGGTTTTACATCCATGTGGCAATCGATGGTTATAGTAGGCGGATATTATGGTTAACAGCTGCCAATACAAACAAAGATCCGGCTGTGGTATCACACTTTTACTTAAAGATGGAAGAACGTGAAGGTATAATACCAAGAAAAATACGGGGTAAGATTTCCATTCCTTTTGTTGACTAGTTCATATATTACGCAATAATATAAGTCAGGATCCAAGTGATTTACACTGCAGATTAGATTAACTACCTTTTGTTAGAATCTATATACAATCCAGCCGACAAATATGGTCTTTTTAACGTCATAAAGACGTCATCAGGTATTATTGAAGTCTTAATAACGTCAAAAAGACATCATTTACCGGCTAGGAAAGGTTTGGACTTCGTTTTTAAGTCGACTCCATATTTTGTAACATTGTTCTAAGTGTAGCTAGAATCAAATTCTGCCCCTCCCCCATTTCTCGCTGGTACTAGCCCATTGTCTATCGTTTTGAGAATGATTGGATCCGATCATCTTTCAACCTCGATCCCATGGCTTCTTTGCCTTTATTTTCTTTCGCCACCGTCCTCAAAAAAAAGGCAAAGAAGCCATGCGATCGAGGTTGATCACCTTTATCCCATTTGCGCAACCAAAGATTTGAGGAATAGGATACTGACTGGCAAGAAACCTTTTATTTTTTAGCTGATCGTGGAACTGAAAACGGCATTGTATGTGACATCCAAAGGTTTTTGCGTAGGAATGATGTTGACAGCTTTTCTGGCCCAAAGAGCTTCCAATATGGTAGATCAACAAGTAATCAAAGAATTGAGGCTTGGTGGTCCATTCTCAAGCGTGACACATTGACATATTGGATAAATTATTTCTGTGATTTGCGCGATCAGGGGATATTTGACGACTCAGATATAATGCATGTTGAAGCCCTGCGCTTTTGCTTCTTTGGTGCTATCCAGGAGTCATTAGATGCAACGCGAGAGTATTGGAATAACCATCATATTCGATCAAATAAACAAGCTGAGTCCCCCAGTGGCCGTCTGTGCTTGTTGTACTTCCTTCCACATCGCAAAGGCACTCGAAGTTACGGCAAGAATATTCAATCACATATAATACAAAATCTAATAGCTCTTTACAGCCATGCACAGAATCAATTCTGCTGCACAGCGAATTTTTCAAAGCTGGCTGCAATTCTAATGAAAGAGAACGATCTTGATTATCCAAGGAACATAAAGGAAGCAGAAAATCTATTTGTTACGTTGACTAATATTGCCGCAACTTTGTAAAACATTTCAATTAACATTTCTGAGTTTAAATGAAAAGCAGCATGAATAAAATTCAACCCGGTTTTTATTTTAACCCGATATGTTATTAGGGGGCGGTTAGACTTTACCAAAAGCAATCAAATTTTGCTTGGGCGGAAAAGTGACTTATTTAGGTGGTCATTGACTAAATTTTACCCGCACTTAAAATTTACACTGTTTTCAGCCAGCCAGAATAACCCAACGGTCAAGTCAACGGACTTATCTGATGGTTGAAGTTTGTAAAGCAACAAAAGGGCATAGGAACGAGGTTAACCGGTGCTTGAAATGCTTGGAATATACCTTTAAACCCGCTCCTCAGCTCAACCCTTGCCATGTGAGGGAAATTGGGTAGATGGTACAAAGTTATCGTTGGGTGTTGCAGGAGGTTGTCTACGAAAGCACTACCCTTCAGTGGGACAGTGTCGCTTAGAAGATTAGAACATTAAATACTCCAGGGCCGTCAGTTTAAGCCGTGGTCCCTCCTGGAAACAAGGGACAGAGTTTATCTCTTGAGCCTAGTGAGGCTAGCCACCTTAAATATAAACCTCAACTCAACTTGTGAAACCACTCTGGTGGTACGGCGATCGATAAACCTCAACTCAACTCTCTCAAACCTTTGCGGACAAAATATTCGGCGGGCGGAGCTTCCTTTCTGCGTTGATGATAGTAGGGACTGTGGGTGTATTTAGGGTTGAGCCAGTGCAAATAAGCTGCAGTAACAAAATGAAACAAAAGGTCTTCAAGATTTTTAATCAAGCGGAATTTTAGCAAAATTTGATTGAAATCGTTCTCAAAAATGAATTTTTTGTGAGCGCAAAAATTTCATCCGCAAAAATTTCTTCCGTCAATTATTTCTTCCCTTAAGGTAGAATAATGACAAAACCTAACAAAGAAGGAATACCTTTTTTTGAAACATCGAATAAAATAAAATATTGGAAAGGACTGTCCACAAAATTCGTATCGAAATTCGTATCAATTTTCATACAGAAGGAGTGTTTTTGTGCATATTTAGTATGCACAAAAACACTCCTTCTGTGATGAAAATGGTTCGTATAACAATACGAATTTTGTGGACGGTCCCTAAATACTTTAAATCTTCAAATAATGCGCCCAGGGCAATTATCAAACTTTCTCATCATTTCGAGGAGGCGCTTATTCGACGGAGGTACTTAAAGAGAATTTACCGTGTGCAAGGCTACAAACAAAAACTAACAAAATACCTGTACGGTATACTTATGGCTAAAAAACTTGAATTGAACAAAATATCTCAAAATTAGATGTTTACGCTTTTAAGCAAGTATCGTTAAATAAACAAAATACCAAGCAATTTCACGACTATGATAAAACGTGAAACAATAAAATACCTGAAGTGCCTGCAAGCCTGCTAACAAAAAAAAACGAATTAAAGTTACCACGAAAATACGAGGTCCGTGAAACAAAAACAACGTCAATCAAAGGAAAAAAGGCAATCGATCAAAGGAAAAATGTCACGCCTCATTTTAGAAGTTGTATGTTATTGTTAATAAGAAGGATGGGCGGTTCATTAAAGCATTTAACTCCGTAAATACAATGGGTTTTGCTGGAAATACAGATCTCAAAATAAGTACCTTTTAGTATAAAGTGGACTTAGTATAAAGTGGATTAATTTTCACGCGGATTTAATTTACGCATTTGGCAATTATTGACAATTATTTACCACCACTCTCTAAATAAGCTTGAACTAAATCCGCAAGAAAATTAATCCACTTTACTAGAAGGTATTTATTTTATTTTAATCACACGCTTCCAAAACCTCCACAAAACTTTATTGCAAGAGTAATAACTTGCTGCTAATGTCAGTCCAAGGGATTTCAGCTGTGAGGCCACATGTGCATGCCTTTGGCAAAGATACATCAGAAAATTCAATGTCGATGGTCTTGTCAAAGCCGTAAGCTGGGATTCTTTTAGCTCCAGTAAAAAAGTACAACAAATCGGATAGCATGACTTCAGGAACTTCTCCAGATTCAACTTGAACTATATAAAGTTCGAGGTCACCCTGCGCATTTTTCCATTTTATAAAATCATTTGATCCTTCTTCAAAATTCTGGTTGTAGTTGAGAATACTGATAAAATCAGAGAAGGTCAAGTAACCTCTCATTTCATTGTAAAGATCCGCTGACAACATTGATGGTGGTAAGATATTTTTTAATCCAGCACCAAACTGGTGAATTGCCATGAATCGTTGGCTTATGAGGTAGGAGAAAAGATACAGGTTTCGTAGTGCTTTTTTATTCCGACCAGCAGGATTTATGTTTGAATCAAGTAAGATATCATAATCTCCACTTTCAATCTTCTTCAAGGATTCATCCAAAATCCCATCGTTAAATGGCTTGAATTCTTCAGGCTGCTTTACACCATAAAGTGCTCGACATACTGCTGGATGTAAGCATTCGGGGCCTCTTTGAATTTCTAGAATGGCAAGACCTACCAACTGCCCAACTTTATAATAATTTTGCTTTACAATATGGTCAGAATCCGCACTAAAAACTGGTGGACCTCCCATTAAGAAGTTACCCAAACAACTGATCCTTTCCATGCCTAATGTAAGAAAATCACGAAGGGGTCCTCCAGCATCTGCCCCTGCCTCACCAGCAAATCGTACTATCAACTTTTCTTTTGATAAGTCAAAATTGTGTTTAAGCAGGATTTGCCAAAAGCGATGATGTGCTCGCTGTGAAATTACTGTTTTTTGTTTTTGCAGACTTCTGTATGCATCTCGAACAGTGATGAGATCATATTTTGCATTTTGAAAAGCAGATTTATCAGGCTGATCCCCCAATCCTTCGTTGTTTTCCGTTTCATGCTGATTGCTATCAAAAAAGCGATCCACTTCTTGATCCCCAAACAGCATACTGTTATCATCCACATGTGAATTCTGTGCAATACTTGGAGAACCAATTGATTGTCTGTAGCGGACAGGTCTCTGTGCAAATCTTCTTATTCTTACTTCTCTGACCTTAAACGGTAGGAAAAATAAAGAGTGGATTAAATTTCGGAGATTTATTGAATTAGATGTCATAGATTAGATGTCATAGAGCCTGTCTATAATGTATAATCCTAACATTTTTAAACAGTAATTGTTTAACAGTCTCAGTACAGTTTAAAAATCTGAAAATCCTCCAGGAAATCGATTTGAGCCTTCAGGATTGCTTAAAGCAAGTTGCTTAATTTTTTACCCAATTTGAGACCTATACTCTTAGCAACTGGGCTGCTTATAAAAAAACGTGTATACAGTTATTACGCGACTTGTTCCCAAACAATACCGCAAAATTACTGACGAAGTCGAAATTATAATTCGTGAAATTCTCAAAATATTTGAAAGACAGTGGTATGCGAAATTAAATCGCCCAGCGCCCTTCAGAAATATTACCCTTAACTTTTTCCTCAAAAAATTAATTTTAGTCTCTTGGTTGATGAATTATTAGATGAAGGCTCAGGAAGATTTTTTTTGAATATATTACACATATATGATGTCAAATAGTAACAATTTAACTGCTCAGTGTTGCTCTATCTTCCATTGTGTTTCCTGTCAATTTCTGTTCAAATCAGCGCACCCACCCCTTAAGTGCAGAATAAGGACTAGAAAAAAAACTTATTGTACATAATACATACAGTGTTACTTATAATATATATCATATTGGGCCTGAGCAATATATGAAATCAAATTTTAGTTACTGGTTGTCCTCCTGCACTAACATTTCCTGTGTTTGATTGAGTGGTCTGTCTTCTGCTGCTGTTTCTTTTAGCTCTTCATCTTGTTCCTTTTTTTCTTCTTCTCTAGTTTTGTCAATTTCTAAGGATCTCATAAAACTCTCATCTTGCTCACATGGCAAACAATATCCATCTGTGATAGTTCTTCCACATTTTACACATTTTGTACCATTTGCCTTATTATTTAACTCCTGGTCAAACGAACAGTTCAAGCAAACGTGGTAGAATCGTTTTCCACAACTAGAACACATTTTGCCAGGCTCGATGTCAAATTCATTCTCAGAATCACTATCAGGAGCTCTGAACTTTTTAGATCTTGTAAGAAGATACAATCTCACATGTGAAAGTTTATTCTCTATTATATACTTATCTAATGTAAAGCATGACCCATCGTTCATAGTGTTAGATAAAATTTCGTTTCCAAATGTACCAAGTTGAAATTCAAACTGATTCTCAAGTCCCAAGAGACTTTTACCTTTCTTGAAAAAATGTTTTTTAGCAGTTATAATAAGGTCCTCTATAGATGCCAGTTTTGGGCAATCTAATGTCCTAGCACCTCCTGCAATTCGTACACTTGTGTACTTCTGTTATTTGAAAGTGCACACGTAAAGTTTCATCTTCGCAAATAGTAACTGCCTCTCCATTCATCTAAAAAAATATTCAATCTCTATTTTATAAGGGTGGTATATATATTTTTAGTATTAAAAGTTTTTTTCGGATAAAATATAATCAGTTAGAACATTGTAGAATAACATTTATTTGCCAGCAAATCAAAGGTTTGCAAGATCAGTAAGAGGCTGTACACAAAAAATGTCTGGTTAATGTGTTATGGCCTAATATTTTATTATTTGAAAATGTTTTTTACCGAAAAGTATTGTATATACATAAAATTTGTAACTTTTAATTTTCATCTTATTTACCTTGATTTTATCATGGCAGATATTTACTTTAACAAATGTTTCTTTAGTGTCCTCTGACTCACTGGAAATGAAAAAGGCTTAATTTTGAATTGGGAGTCTGAGTCAGTCAGTCAGTCAGAGTCAGTCAGTCTATCAGTTCAAATGAGTCTGAGATTTTTGCAGTCTGATTTATTTTCCGTCTCAATATTCTCTGAAAAGCATTTTGCGAAGCAAAAAAAACACCAAAGCTCGTCTGACAAAGGTTGACACATTTTCATATGTCATAGGTAGAGGAATAGCAAACTTAAACAGCCCAGAGGCTGAAGAATTCCCGTAGGCAAGCTATAGTCAGGTATTATATGTTCTAGTTCCTAAAAATAGCATATGACGTCCTTGTGACGTACGTCATGTTGTCATAAATTGTAACTTGACTTATGTTCTTCTTTTTGTGACTTTAGACACGTTTATAAAATCTAATGTTTACATATGTCATTTAAAATCTACTGAAGCGGAAAAGTAAAAGAATATTTTTGATTAATGATAAAAAACAACCTAAGCAGAAGTGTATTAAAGAAATGTTTGTATTGCC
Source organism: Bougainvillia muscus (assembly GCA_032352715.1). Classification (NCBI taxonomy): domain Eukaryota; kingdom Metazoa; phylum Cnidaria; class Hydrozoa; order Anthoathecata; family Bougainvilliidae; genus Bougainvillia; species Bougainvillia muscus. The sequence goes on along the minus strand of JAUCNQ010112457.1, from coordinate 4,657 downwards.
AAAATACTCCATCGAGTTTGTTTAAGAAATGATTTTTATTTTAAAAAAGTAAGTGTTTGTATGTGTAAAAGAAATGTCTGTATGAATATAAAAATTTCAGAGATTTTTTCTAGTAACGATAACAACATAGCTTATTTTTTAGCCTGGACGCTGGAGATTGGAATCCCGCCTAAAATAACACAGCATTTGGTCCATGACTGCCGAGGATTTCACTCTTCCTCAATATACTACCTACGGAAATCTAAAAAGTCTAAGTCGTTGTTTCAATACATCGCGCCTTGCAATCTGATCGCACAGTCATTTTGGCAGTCGCTAAGAAAATATTTGATAAAAATAATCAAGACACAGTTTGAGTGCTGATCAACCAAACGACAGACCGAAAAACTAATTATGAAACCCTTAAAGGATACTACAAGAACAATTTCTCGTGTTGTGGCCTAATAGTTATAGCTAGAAAAATGTCAGACAAAAAGATAAAAAGGCATGTATAAATAATAAAATATGAATTTTTCTAAATTTCATTCACCTTTTCTTGCCTGAATTTCTCTATTATGTTCTCTTCCAACCCTCTTTCTTCCAAAAACTCACATATCTAAAGGTATTATATTATTTAGTTGAGTATACAATATTTTCATACTGTCCTCCCCTACCCCAATTCCTGATTTTGATTTCCACTAGCTAGCTACTGTTTTGTAAAACAACAATTTTATGTATTCTTCATATCACTTCCCAAACTTTATAAATAGAAAAAAATTCAGTAGGAAACACCATGGTTGTTGCCTGTGGGCAGACTGCGAAGGGGGAGGATAGTACTACTGTACACAGTTTAAACAATTTTACGCTTTCCTTTTAAGCTAATTCATATATATTATATAGGTATACTATAATATATAACATGAATTTTAAAATGAGACTGAACTGAATCTTCCCTAAACTAGCTCCTCCTTCTTGTTATTGACCCTCTATAGTCTTTAAGACTATATGTAAGTAACCGACCAGCTATCTTCTCACGCCCCACACCACGCTTCTCTGTATTAGCTTGTATACACTATTTATCATTGGTTCAGCTGTAGAGGAGAGGGGTGAGAGGGACAACAGAGAACAAACAAGAAACTCTGATGAATGCTAAATTCCTTACCATATTAACGCTAACTTCTTCCTCTACTTGTTGTTGTAAATCTGTGTCATCCAGGGCTTCTTCCATCTTGCCTGTCGGCCTTGCTTGCTGTGCTTTGTTGTGTTAATTCAAGCAATGAGTTTCAGATCGAAAAGCAAAGACGTTTTTTCTTAGCCATATTCACTCGGCACATGTACGATTTGGTCATCAGAGTTCTATTGCGCAATAGAGTTCTATTGCGCAATAGAGTTCTATTGCGCAGTAGAGTTCTATTGCGCAGTAGACCATTTTCTATTGCGCAATAGAATATGCTCTATTGCGCAGTAGAAAATGTTCTACTGCGCAATAGAATGCTAAAATAACACTATGACATTAATGGCAGATATGGGCCACCGTAGTTATCTTCTTTACATTTAGTTATAACAATGAAATTTATACTTTATTGGTATTCTGTGAGCTAAAAAATGAGCAATTTCTGGCTTTAACCGTCTCGAATTTTAGATTGTTGCAAAAATTTTCAGCAAAGTTTTAATTGAAAACACTTTCGCCATAGAAAAAATGACACCTTTTTTAATGACAGTTGACACTTTTAGTAACAAAACTCACTTCATTTCACTTATTTATTTACTGTCCATTGTAGTAAACCATTCGGATCAAAAGTAAATAATGCAAATGTTTTTTTGAAAATGTCACGTAAAAAACTTTCGCGAATGGATATTTAATGTAAATTTTACGGAAGAAACTTTCGAAAAATTTTCATTAACAATAACTTTAACTTTGTGCCCTTATAGTATTGAGAAACAATGTTTTTTATAGAACAGAAACTTCTCTCTTACTTGACTTTCTTACTGCATTTAGGCTCATTTAAGATTGGCATATGAAAATGGACCAAAACAAAATATCGCACGATGGAACATTGATAGTGGTTTAGGGTGAGTTCATCTGTCATTTAGTTATAAACCTGTGATGCATAATTCAAAAAGATAAACACTTAACATTCCCTCAGTTAGCTGCAGGATTGTATAGGTATGTCTGATTGGATTGCAGAGTTGTGCATATTTAGCCCATTTTAAGAACTCATACAGATTCTGGATACACACATGGTATAACTAAAAAAATCTTCTGTTCATAGCTTGGCTCCACATACACAAAGCATATCAAGTATTAAGGGAATGTCTACTTTGATACCGCAGTCTGCTCTTGATGTGGAAACTTAAAGTTAACATAAAAGTTAAATATGATTTAAGCAAATGTAGGCAAAAACTGTATAGAAATATATAATAACTATATTATACCATATCTTAATCTTAACTTGGGTTTCAATAAGTATCTTACAGATTTCATATTAATGGTTAACACAGCAACAAAGGCAATGCAGTACTTGACGTTACAGAACAATAAATAAAGCTAAGGGTTTTACTCCCCTAAAGATTGGAAAATGTGTACAACCTCCCTTTTTACAAGGTAAACGACAAAGATAAAAGACAAGTCCAAGTACAAATACAAAAATGAAAAATAGTTAAAAATTAAAAAGTTGCAAACCAAAGTGCAAGGTATGGCAAATCGCTTTCTTAGGTACGAAAAGGTTTCGACGCTAATCTTGGGACCTAAGGTATCGGAACTGGTCATCAGCCAAGTCCCAGAGTTTCCTTTAACAGCTAATAATAATCAATGCCAACCTTGCTCATCGTGTGTCCTTTGTGGGTAGCCCATAAGTCGGTTCAAAAAGTCATCAACCGGGTTTTCAAAACAAAACAAAACATATTAAATTACCTGTTCAGCAGGGCATGAATGTCCCCGTAAGAAAAGCTCCAAAAATCGAACGGCAACAAGGTCCTCATAAGGGACCGTCTCAAAAATTCGCTTAAATTCGCTTCACAATTCGCTTCATTTTCACCTTAGAAGAAGTGTTACAATAACACTTCATCTGAGGTGAAAATTATTAGGAATGAAGCGAATTGTGAGGCGAATTTAAGTGAATCTTTGAGACGGTCCCTAAGCTGGATTTGAATTTTATATTGATTAGAATATATATAAACTTTTAAAACAGCTCACTGAATGCACACTAACATCAAGCTAAATATGTCTTTCTGTTAGTGTGTTTTTCTTGTCATTTGTTCTGTTAATAATAAAGTAATTCTATTCTTCCTGGACCATTTCATGAGGAGAACAAACCAATAACTGACTACATGCGAACATTTGTGTATGGTTTGCATAAAAACTTACCCAATCATGAACTGGTGGTGAACAGTAAGTACTTTTTAGTTATACATTTTTCTTGTCTATGAGTAGCTGTAGCTGTGTAATCATATAACAATGTTAATATTCGCAAAATTCTTATTTGACGTAAGGAAATTTCCATGTATGAAGCAAAAGCTGCCGTTGTCTTTAATAACCCTCACTGAAAATTGTTTTAACTATCAGACTTACATAATTTTGTTGTTAAAAAATGCATTGTAACATATTGTTTAACCTAAATGGATTGAAAATTGTAATAATTTTGCAGAGGAAGAGCCGCATCAGAATTTCATTATTGGTATTGGTAAATATGTAAAATATTAAATTTGTAAAAATAAAATGGAGTTAAAGCGTCAGTCCCAAAAATAAACGCCTTTAAAACATTATGGCAATCTGTTACTCAAATTTGACTTATTCTTTATAGAGGCTATCAAAACATATACAAGCCAATATAGAAAAAATTTACGGAAAGACAACGACCCTATAGGAAAACTAATCAGAAACAAAGAGGTGTGCATGTAAGTAAATGCTTGTATCCAGTCATGATTTACTTAGTTTCTAATTAAGGTTCTGTCCTGAAAGTAGACGTGCTTTTTCAACGATCTATAAGCTAGTAGTGTCAAAAAAAATCACTCCAGTGCTCGCTATGGGTGAATATTGAAATTTATTTAAGATTTTTTTAGCAACTTGACTTTTGACATAGTAGGAAAGTTGCTTAATGCTTGCTTAGAATTATGCCCGAATTCTGAGAAAACAGGATCTTTTAAGTCAACTTGTTAATTAAACTGTAGTAAGAAAGAAGCATTTGATGCTTGTTTTTGTAGCAAAGTTGCTCATAAACTGGTTGCTTAGAAAAATTTTATTTGCAACTCAAGTGTTGTACCTTCGATGTGTAAATAATATTCCCTTACCGTTATTCTGTTAAATATTTTAGAAAGCAGCCAGAAGAAAGAAAGCCCTGGAACTGATCAACAGTGAAGTAATTCATGCTGATCAAAAGAAGGATTACGTACTTGCAATAGTGCCAGACATGATGAGTTCGGAGAAAGAAGCGGACAACTTGCAAAATGGCAGACGCTACTTCAAAATTCATCAACTTACCTGGAGTTCCAAAAAGTTCTAGAAGTTGAAGTTATTAAAAGTTGTGGGTAAGTCACATGAGGAGCATTGCTCAAAGTAAACAAAGGAGCAGATGACAGAAAGAGAGGTGGATATGATTTTATATATATTTGAGATTAACAAAGCAACGAGGCAATGCATTACTTGACATAGTCATTTGTTAAATTTGGCTAGGGGTTTCAC
>JAUCNQ010112446.1:0-11522 GCA_032352715.1 Bougainvillia muscus | reverse complement strand
TTCGGTAAATATGCAATAAATCTCTAAAAAATCGAGCATGGTGGAGTGCATTTTTAGCATAGTTGCAGGCTTTAAGCGTTGATGGATATTTACAAAAAAGATATAATAAATGATGCTATAGTCGGAAACAGCCATCTGTACGTGTTCTTCAAATTATGTGTTCTGTAAATACTCGAAAAATTCCTACAGAAGTGTCCTTGGTGGAGTTAATTTTTAGCATTGTTGCAGGCATAAAGCCTGCAACTATTCTAAAAATGCACTCCACCATGCTTGATTTTTTAAAGATTTGCTGCATATTTACAGAACAGATATTTTGAAGAACATCTCTGGAGGGATGCTTCCGATATTTACAAAAAAGATATAATAAATGATGCTATATAGTTTGAGGATTTTCATCATACAATCTGAAGAAATCTGGAGTAAAACTCAATATTTCTGCAGGCTGTTTGATAAAATTGTTAATTGATAATATAGCTTTTCTTTGCAGCGAATGTTTCCGTCTGCATATTATATTTCCTCGTTTTTTTTTTATCTTGTATATATGACATGCTAGTAAATGTAAATACCTACCACATTACATGAATCATATCACACAAAAAAAATTCGAGAAAGGAAATAATTACTCAAAGTACTTAAAAGATTTCTTGTATTAGGAACGGTTCATAAAACACAACCTCGTTCCCAGGGCCTCTCCGTTTTTTTATTTTTCTTGGCTGGCGAGTCATTTCTTAAGCCCCGAGAATGAGGTTGATTAAAACATATTAATTTTTATTCAGAAGAGTTTTTGTGCATGCTTTAGTATAAGAGGGCACGAGTTTTTATATAAATTGAGACCTCCCCTTGAGTGTGGTATGTCGTTGTCATGGAATGTTACCAACTTTGAGTAAGTCATACTTTTAATTAGCTTAATTGCAAGAACTAATTAATGGTTTTTATGGCCTGGTTTTTACTAAGCAATAAACACTCAATTACATGGCCCTGGAGATTTAATGTAAATCAAGGATGTATGCAAGCGATAAAATTCATCGCGACACAGAAGAAAGGGGGGGGGGGAGGGGAGGGGGGCGTACGAAGGTCAGAATTCCCGAAATCCCGTTCGTTTTTTTCGAAATTCCCGGATTCCCTTACAAATTTTCGTCCATTCCCGATCCCGGCATTATAAGTGCGCAAAAAATTAATATACGTCAACCATTACACCCATACTCGGGCTTTCTTTTCACTTCTGCACATCTTGATTATTTTTTTTACATATAAGTCCATATAGATATTACACAGCATTAAAGAACTGGTGATTTGTGGCAGATAATATCAGCAAGATCTATACCACCATTGACGAATGTGATTAGAAAACATTTTCATCCTGGACTCCTCAACAAAGTTATCAGCTGGTACTTAGGCGTTGCCATCAAGTACTTTGCACCGGCGATGCCATATTCAAAGCGGAGGTGGCCATATTTAGTGACTAAGGGAGGACCCGCCATGGTTGGGTCCGACTAAGAAAATTTTCGGTTTTGCCACCTCTAGATTTGCTAAAATTCCCTTAATGTCCCCAAAAAACATAAGTTGGAAAAAAAATTACTTATCAAAAAAGTGGAGAATTATTACCATGAATTTTCCTCTTCTTCCCTGCGCTGATAAGGAAAAACTGTTCTCGCTTTTTAAGAGTCGGTTTCTAAGCTCTACACGAATGCCAAGCATGAAACATAAAACTTTAAGCTTTACTAGCCAGTCAAAGGACACTGTAAGGACAAGCAGAGCATTAATTTTGACAACATTGAGATAACATTGTCATTTTGGTGCCTTTGGAATGATATCGCCGAGCAGCTGCCTACGTTACATCACCTACAACAAAAGTTATTTCAACGAGGGTAGAAACCGGCCATAGTTTCTTTATGCATGTTCTTTTGTTATTGCACGCGCTCCGATCGAAAAATATCAACGTACTTTCCGTTTTGCGAAGGACGTATACAAGCGAAGCTTCACTTATACATCCTTGGTTTTATGGTTTTACCAACTATGTATACTATATACAAAAACTTGACATTTAATTTAAGACATTTTGTGAATCTGAAGCTTTTTCCTGTGTTTTCAGTAGCTGACTATGGTTTTCATAAATGTACGATGCAAGAACTTCCCGAAATCCCGTCACTTTCATTGCAATTTCCCGTTATCCCGGCTTTAAAAAGGTGCTTTTCCCGTTCCCGTAGGACACTCGAATTCCCGTTTCCCGTTCAAAAAATTCCTAATTTCCCGTCATCCCCGTTAAAAATTGCCCTAATCCCGTCTTCCCGGCAGTACGTACGCCCCCCCCCCCCCCAAGAAACCCAGCAAACACAATTTCAAAAATGACGTTACAACGTTGTTAGGACGTTAGTTTTGGTCTGTGTTATCTGGGAAAGTTATATCATAGATAAATCTATGGTTATGTATTCAATCTCAACTTCGATCCCAAAGAATCAGAAAGATACAAAATGCCCTGGGATGGAGGTTGGTTCAATCTTTGCAATAATAATATAGACAAAAGAATACATAACTTTAGATTTATCTGTTTGGATGATAACGACCTTCCGTTTTACAGAATATCTTTATTATCTTATAAATGGTTATATCTATTCAAGAGTAAAAGCTTTCTTTAGGTGTAAACCAGCCTTTAATGTTAAGAAATTATCTGCTCCATAATAGCAGCAATATGCATCTCCAAGGTATGTCATCATCTATTTATCTAAAAAGATAAATATTGCAATCTTAACGATATTCATCGAAGCATGATCAACATGTAACCGAGAAACTCGTCACTAGGGTCTTTTTTCACTTATCCGTTTGCACAGGGTACATGGAAACCCGACATGTCCGAAAAGTCTACATAGAATAGCTTTATAGAATTAGTATTTTCGAACAGAAAGAAAGCACATGTAAGCGAAATTTCATATGGTACGCTTGGAATCGGATGCTCGATCGGAAGCATCTCTCCAGAGGTGTTCTTCAAAATATCTGTTCTGTAAATATGCAGCAAATCTCTAAAAAATCGAGCATGGTGGAGTGCATTTTTAGCATAGTTTCAGGCTTTATGCCTGCAACAATGCTAAAAATGAACTCCACCAAGGACACTTCTGTAGGAGTTTTTCAAATATTTACACATAATTTGAACACATAATTTGAAGAACACGTACAGATGGTTGTTTCCGCTCGATCCACTCATAGATATAGAAAAGCTCCACTGCATAAAGATCGGCGTAATTTTTGGGATGCATTAAAGGGCAACTGGAATCTAGGGAAAACCTAGCCAGAAATCATGATAAGTTAGATTGTAAACAAAAATGTCAGTCTAATTACAATTGCGATAAAGTACCAACAAAAATGGAGAGATGTTTAATAGGACAAACAGTAAAATAATAGTGAGGGTCAGAACAAGCTTTTACCTAGCCATAGCAGTAAATTATAGGCTCAAAGTCATTAATTTTTAATTGCCTTATATATGACGATGGATTTCTTAAGATCAATCATCATACATTAAGCTATTAAGAATCAGACCGAAACGCACCGTAGGATACAAAACTCCACGATTCACCAAAGACGTATAAAAGCCTTGGAATGAGGAATTGCGAATAAATAATTTCTGAAGCGTTACTTACTCTTTAACTCTATTTGTACCGGAGCCATTTGAGTGTCAAAATGCCGGAGGGAGCTGATTTAGCCATCGAGCGCACCCCTCAACCTCGATCCCAGGGCATTTTGTCTCTTTCTGATTGCAAAGAATCAGAAAGAGACAAAATGCCCTGGGATCGAGGTTGCGCACCCCTAAGAGAATCTAGAAAAAAAGGAGTGAAAAAGTGAAAAAACAACTTTTGTTTTTGCAATGCTTCATTATGCCAATCTTAGGACGCGTTTACATGAAGACTTTCTATAGGCGAAATGAACTGTCATGGCTTCACAGATGCCATGACAGTTCATTTCGCCCGCAACGATTTTCCATGTAAACGTGCCAATCTTACTGCTGTAAATTACAAAACAAATCATTTTATAATGCATATAAATTTATATTGCATTGTAAATTGATTTGTTTTCTAATTTACAGCAATCAGACAATTCGGAATTTTTGTCGCTTTCGCGCCCTTTTTTACGGTCACGAATTTGACGGTCTCAAGCGTTCTAAAAAAATATTTAAAGTCTGCGAAACTCAGGCTTCTATCTTAAAATATTTAGGGGCGCACTGATGATTCAGCGCGCCCTCAGGACAAATAGGGTTAATATTACATCTTTGATTAGGTAATGGCTTGAATACAAAATCCGAGTTCTAGCGATGAGTTTTGGACATAACTACCCAGATTTTTACCGAAAAGTGTTTTTAAACTAACTTACATGATATTTGCGGAAAAATATAAGTAACCCTTTGACGTCTGATTTTAACAGAGTGGTCACACACGATTTAAAAATCCTGAAGCAAACTTCTGCCGGATTGTTAAAGCATGTCCATTTAATTGGACATGAGGCATTAAAGGGTTAAAAATCAATTAATCAAATGTTTTCTTATTTTTAATGCAATTTTTAGGGGGTTTAAACTCCTGTAAGTAACAAAAAATGAGAAAACATCAGGATATTCTCAATTCTATACCCCCTGTGATATTCCATTACATAATTAAAATTAGCTTAAAACCTTTTGACCAAAGTGAAAAACCGTCAGAGTAGTAAGGGACAGTCTCAAAATATCGCTTTTTCGCGTCACTCAATCTGAGATGAAAATGACACGGTTTATGAAAACGAATCAAAGCAAATGAATGAGACCCTTAAGGGGTAGAACAAAATGTGTTTAAAATATTTTTTTCTTCGTATCGGAAATATATACAAAAGCATCGTTCTAACACTCAGCTACTTCACAAAATGAACAAACATGCAATTGTCAACAACAATATTGCGACGTCCCAATGTCGTAACAATATTCTTATTTACTTCATGTGCCGATTGGATTCAGGTGAAAGATTGAGAAAGCGTAATTTGTAAAATCCAGTCTCTAAGTAAGCCAACTTATTTATTGGCTGTAGAGAGAAAACGTGCTAGTTCTAGCCCTCTAATTCGCAATGTTGTAAAATGGTCACAGATACCTTAACAATCCTACAGCATACGCTGCAGGGTTGTTTAAGTAAGTGTGACCATAACGAATTAAAGAATAAAGGGCTAGTTTATCACCAGCAAAAAAGTACATTATTTTAACTTTTCATCTGAACTGTATATAAACCCTTTAATGTCTGGTGTCTATTAAATGGTCATACATACTTAAACAACCGCGAAGCATTTTGCTTCCGAATTGTTAAAGCGCGTGACTATTGTTTTATTGTTTGACTGCCATCAGGAAATTAAAGGTTAACAGCAGAACTCAATCAAAATAAGCTCATTTTCACCTTAGATGAAGTGTTATTGTAACACGTAAGTGTTACAATAACACTTCATCTGAGGTGAAAATTATTAAGAATGAATAAGCTCCATTCCAGGCCATAATTCATCACTAGTCAAGTCGAGTCCTCATATTACTCATTCATATAAAGAAAAATGTTCTCAAACATTCAGTAGTTGTTCAATAGACACAAGGACGTGTCCTTGATAGACATTAACCCTTTCTGTGCCGTAAGCCGCTGTGACCGCTGTGATTACCAATGTAATCACACAAATTTTCGTCAACGAATGAGTTAAAAATCAAAGAAATGAAGGATTTGAGTCGAATGCACATGTTTCAGAGGGTCTGTATACAATGCATCAATGTTTATTCAGAAAAAAGTAGACACTTCTTCCGTAATAAAGATGAGACGATTTGCGACAGGAAGTTTACAGACGATTCCCAACGTTGTATTCAATTCCAACTGCGACTAAGAACACTAACCAAAATAGAGATGCGTTATTAGGTGATTATGAAGTCATTTTAAACGATGAAATATATTAAATTAACTTGAATGCACAGTTGAACCAACAAAATAACCATGTTACGCAAAGCATGCCCGTTCTGTAGGCATACGGCATATTAAGTCATTTGTTTAAGGGGCCGTCTCAAAATTTCGCTTTAATTCGCTTCATTTTCACCTCAGATGAAGTGTTATTGTGCATACAAAGTATGCACAATAACACTTCATCTGAAATGAAAATTGACAGGAACGAAGAGAATTTATGAAGCGAATTTTTGAGACGGACCCTAAGAAACCGTCCATAAAATTTGTATTTCAAATCGTACTATTTTTATCACGGAAGAAGTACCTTTGAGCATACTTAGTATGCACATAGACATTTCTTTTGTAATAAATTTTATACGAATTTTCAAATGAATTTTGACGGTTCCTAGGGCACAAAAACTGGAAAACGCTTTTCTCTAAATAACACTAATTAAATAAATGTAAGGCTTCACGGGGGCCCGTTCGTCAAAAGTGACGAATGAGCGCACACTAAAAATGCTACGCGATAAAAAAGTTAGTATTAATTTAAAATCCACAGAAATATTGAAAAACTTCCCATGAAAAAAATTCGTCCTCTGTTTTAGACTGAAGAACCTCAATGTCACCCAGTAATCGTAGATCATTAGTATAATGTATCTTGGAGCTTCTGCTCTGAAGTATGCAACAAACACCGTAAGAGTCTGTCCACAAAACTACTATCGTAAATTATACCAATTTCATCACAGGAGCGTCTTTGTGCATACAGTATGCACAAAGACACTTGTTCCAAATAAAAATTGATACAAATTTTCGTATTGAGTGTTATTGGACATACTTTGTACGTACAATGACACTCTATCTGAGATGATAATGAAGCGATTTCTGAAGACAATTTAAGCGAATTCTCGAGGGATGAAATTTGTTTCAAAGACGTAAAAATGAATGACTCGTTATATCACCTAAAAAGTTAGGGACCGTCCACAGAATTCGTATCAATTTTCAGACAGAAGGGGTGTCTTTGTGCGCACTACATCTGTGATGAAAATGGGACAATTTGCGACACGAATTTTGTGGACGGTCTCCTATAACTGGATAAAAAATAAATAAATTCGTTTCATATTTTAACTAAGTAGACAAAGCTTCCCAACAAATGCAATTTTAATGGAGCCGTTGCCTGTAGTTTGCGCCCATTGAGGAGACAAAAATATATCGATTTACAAAAGATTTGCACTAAAAACGAACAAATCCGATATTCAAAATGAAATTGATGCAGCCAATCCCTCAAAGCAACATTTCACCTGAGAACAAATGATTACACAAGCGAATTTAAATGAATTGGAAAATAACTACGTCATTGAGATTCAAATCAAGAGCCTCGTCGATGTAAGAACTTTTTCGTATCAATTTTCATTAAGAAGAAGTGTAGTATGCACAAATCGTTTCATTTACATCTGAGATGAAGTGTCATTGTGCATACAAAGTATGCACAATAACACTTCATCTGAGATGAAAATTAACAGGAGTAAAGCGAATTTATAAAGCGAATTTATAAAGCGAATTTTTGAGATGGTTCCGAAGACTTCTTTAGTGATGAAGATGAAAAATCCCCCACCATAACAAGCACCCCTAATAACTGTAAGTTCTCCACTATAGCAAGCATCCCTAACAAACAGTAAGTTCTCCACTATAGCAAGCGTCCTTTATGAAAAACAAGTTCTCCACTAGAGCAAGCTTCCTTTATAAATAGTAAGTTCTCTATTATAGCAAGCATCTCTGATAGTAAGTTCTCCCCTTAAGCAAGCTTCCTTTACAAACATAAGTTCTCCACTATAGCACCAATCCTCCTTTATAAACAGTAAGTTCTCCACTATAGCAAGCGTCCTTTACAATTCTTAGAGCCACATTTACAAATCATGACTTTGCCAGGAACACTACCAATCTCGTAATTATAATCCCATGTAAGTTCTGTGTACGCAGGAATATTTCTAAAAGTAAAAAATGAAATATTTATGGTGCAGCTAGGAACTAATTCAGGCCTTTTAAGCGTCCACCAATCTGACACAGCGCCCTTTAAATTATGATGGTGAATGAAAGCCGCTCCTTCATGTAAAATAGATCTAAAATACTTAGGATTCGTCTCAAAAATTCGCTTTGCAAATTGCTTTATTTTCACATCAGATGAGGTGTTATTGTGCATACAAGTATGCACAATAACACCTCATCTGAGATGATAATTGACAAGGATGGAGCGAATTTATAAAGCGAATTTATGAGACGCTTCCTTAGTTTTCTTTGAAAATCAGGTATTTATTGGGTTATTTAGTTAGAATTTTTCCCTTATTCAACTGATCGGAAGCTGCAATACGATTCTAGATTAGACATTGGTAGCAATCTTCACCATGCAAGAATGTAGGTAAAAGTAAGTGCCAGAAGATTCTGTGCCCCGCAAGAACATACAAAGGGGCAAGTTCGCTTCCAAACCTTTTACATGCGTAATGAAAAACTCATAATAATGATGTCAATATGTAGATGAACTCGCTTAGGAACCGTCCACAAAATTCATATCGTAATACGAACCATTTTCATCACAGAAGGAGTGCTTTTGTGCATATTAAGTATGCACGAAAACACTCCTTCTGTATGAAAAAAGATACTTTCTACTAAATGGAAATTAATAAGAATTTCGTACTAAGAAAACTATACCTTTGTCATTTTGAATGACCAAAACTACGTAAGGGGACGTCCACAAAATTCGTATCAATGTTCATACAGGAGTGTTTTTGCGCATACCTCGTATGCACAAAAACACTCCTTCTGTGATGAAAATGATTCGTATCAAAATACGAATTTTGTGGATAGGGAAACTTGTTTCATTCCTAACAATTTTCATCTCAGAAGAAGAGTCATGCATCATGACACTCTTCTGTGATGAAAATGAAACAATTCACAAAACGAATTAAAAGCAAATTTCAACTTCTCTAAGGACACGTTTACATGGAAAATCGTTGCGGGCGAAATGAACTGTCATGGCTTCTGTGATTGGTTAAATTTTTGCGACGGAAAAATTTAACCAATCACAGAAGCCATGACAGTTCATTTCACCTATAGAAAGTCTTCATGTAAACGAGTTCTAACTTACTGTTGAGTGAAGAAAGCTACCCATGGAAATCTTAAATCATGAGTATCAACCATAACATTCTGTACGAATACATTAGGTTCACAACTATGCTAAAAGAGAAGAGAGAAGAAATTCAGTATTTTAGTACTAGCGAGTTTACGCACACAGGGATGCCACCAAAAAAACTTATTTATATTCCAGGACTTTCAAGGACATTTTTTCATTTTTTCCAGGACTTTAGCCTCACAAAATCCAAGACTTTTGATGAAATTCCAGGACTTTCAAGGACTACATTGGGCTAAGTTATAGAGAGGTTGGCGAGATAAAAATTCTCAAATAAAACAAACTTCAGCATATGAACTTTTAAATGCTGTTCTGACTCCTCTCGGTAGTCAGTACATAAAATTTCAGGACTTTTCATGAAATATCATCAAAAGTAAGGACTTTCCAGGACTGTTTTTCAATTCCAGGACTTTTCAAGATCGGTGGCAACCCTGGTCACAGTCTAATCTACGTAGCCTACCTAAATAGACCGCTTCGCTAAAGCTCTGCCTGGTCTATCACCACCCGTCGAATTTTGCGTTCACAACTTTACAGCTTGGCTGTAAAGCTCACGCATGCACATTGGAGATAACTAACGGGAATATCCGAAGCGACATAAACTAAAAGGGCCTCAAAAACAAGGTGGTCCTAGTAATACGGTGAACGCATAAAGTATATCAGTGGTGGTAGATCAAGCGAAGTGCAACGAAAGCGGTCTACCTAGGAAGGCTAAATCTACGATGACAACGAAAATCTTTGTGTATATATGTACTACTTATATGCACAAAGGTAAGAGACCATCTCAAAAATTCGCTTTAATACGCTAAACAAATCACTTCATTTTCACCTCAGATGAAGTGTTATTGTGCATACTTTTTATGCATAATAACACTTCATCTGAGATGAAAATTGACAGATATGAAACGAATTTCGTAAGCGAATTTTTGAGACGGTTCCTAAATACAGTGTTACCGTTGTAGAATAGACATATCATATGCCGTTACGCTGTGTTTATTTAATGTTATTATGTCGTTCTTAAAAAGACCAACAATGAGGTTGTACCAGCGTAACGGCATATGATCCGATTAAAATTCCCGTAAACTCCATTAATCAGTCACTCAAAATATATACGAAAACACATTTCTTAAATATTTATATAAATGACACCATTTGTGAAACAATATTATTATATTTATGAACCATTCTACGCCCCTCGCTCATCTCTATTCTGCAAGAAATAAAAACGTAAATCAATGAATGCGTAAAAGATGTCTCGATGTACATCAGAAAATTGTGAAAAACGATTTTAATAACCTTTTTTGCTTTTCAATATTTTCAAAGTCTCAATATATTGTTTAATTTTTCAATTCAAATTCGAACCATTTTCACATCGAGAGAAGTGTCTTTGAACATCTTTTAAGAAAATAAGCTTTGAGACAAACACTCTTTTGAAAACATGAGATTTTATTTAGGAATCATTTCAAAAATTCGCTTCATTCCTACATACGTTTCACAATGACACTTCAACTGAGATAAAAATGATTTTCGAAAGAAATTAGGGCTCGGAAGAAGAAGTGCTACGTTAAAAAAAAACAAGTTTAAATTAAACTTTTTACATACAGGGAATATAGAGGCTTACATTCATATATCTTCCAACGTTTCCATACGATTTTGCATCAATGATAAATGTTTGATGATCGCCGTTATACAACACACGCGTAGATAGTCTTGGTTCCTCTGTTTGAGATTTGTCACTCAGTTTATCTGAAGTAAAACACGTAGAAACATTTTTATCGAAAAACGATAACATAAGAGTTCGTCTCAAACATTCGCTGTTATTCGCTTTACAAATCGCTTCATTTTCACCTCAGATGAAGTGTTATTGTGCATACAAAGTATGCACAATAACATTTCATCTAAGATGAAAATTGATATCAATGAAGCGAATTCCTAAAGCGAATTTTTGAGACGGTTCCTAAATAGGCTACGCTTACATGTAGAAGCCTTACTTCGATGTAGCACAACACCACTTCATCTCAAAATAACACTAGGAGTACTACAAATAGTACTAATTGACAAACGAACAATACAAAACAACGTGATAACTAATACTCAAAGTCGCATTTTTCATCACAGAACAGGAGAAGTGTTTTAAACGAACGCAATGGATGCACACAGAAAATTCTTCGCAAAGTTTTCACGATTTGATAAGGGATCGTCTCAAAAACTTGCTTTAATTCGCTTCATTTTCACCTCAAGTGTTAATGTGCATGCAATAAGTATACAGGTATATACAATAATAACACTTCATCTGAGATGAAAATTGACAGGGATGAAACGAATTTATAAAGCAAATTTTTAAGACGGTTCCTAAGGGACCATCTCAAAAATTCGCTTAAATTCGCTTCACAATTCGCTTCATTTTCACCTTAGATGAAGTGTTATTG
>JAUCNQ010112435.1:0-11523 GCA_032352715.1 Bougainvillia muscus | reverse complement strand
CACAGGCAATGATGTAAGATATTTTTTGAACCAACAGTTAACGCGTTTAAATTATATTTATGATTGATATTTCAAACTTGAGAAATCCCTTCGTTTTCTTTTTTTTTAAATTTGCATGCAGTACTTATAAGGCACCGTTCAATTTGAGAACATATATAGTTTCATTTCTTTATTTGTGGGTGGTTCTTTGCGTGACCAACTTCAGGCCAAGATTTTTACATTGTTGTTATGGTTACGATATGCTAGTATCAGTGACAAAGTAGTACTTTAACCCTATTAAGACTGGGCTCTTTTTACACGGTTAATGATTGGGAGGAGGGGGGGGGGGCATACTAAAAGTGGCAAAGTTTCAAGACAGTTCAGTTATTATTCCAAAAGTTATTAATACAAACCAGAGGGGGGGGGGACATTATGCCTCCCCCCAGTCTTAATAGGGTTAATAATCGCGGAAGTCCTATGGAACGTTAATACACTAGAGCAACTGAATAATCCCTGCAGGGAATGAAATTTGGCATAAAAAATCGTTTCGTTTGCGCACCGGTTTGCGCAACTTCTGTTTGGCGCAAACAATATTCTGTTTGCATGGCCTAACATGCAAGAAACAATTCTTCAATTTGTACTTTTGTACTTTTGTATTAACTAACTACAAAACCTTTACCCATACATCAAATATTATTTGATGGTTGTGTACAAGACGAATATAAACGGCATAATCGACGTTAAAATATACGTCATTTGACTCACAAATAGAACTTTATTCGATGGCAAAATATAAGGAGTATAATCGACGTTGAAAATATGTAATTTTACTCACAACAAACAGAACTCTTTTTGATATTCGCACGGAAGACTAATATAAACAGCATAAACGAGGTTAAACATACATCATTTGACTCCCACATATAAATTTAGGTGATAGTCGTATACAAGACGTGCTCTGAGTACGACCCTGACATGATTTTCACTAGAACATGGAAGATGGTGCATGCAGTATTGAGCGATAATATATTATTTCTACCTTCTAGAGATACTCTTTTGCTCTTTGAACCATTATTTATTTCGCACAAACGATAGTTCACCTGACGCATGTGTTCAACAAACGATGTAAATGCTAACTATCGTTTACGCAAGCGGCCAAACCACAGATTTGTACAAACAAAAAATGCTGACCTGGAGAAACGAAATTTCATTCCCTGAGCTAGTGAATAACTTGTGTAGTGGTATTACACTAAAAAATGGATAATTCAAGAAACGTCCCAAAACTTCATGAATTTGTTTCATTCCCATCACCTGTTTAATTAACAAAAAATAGTGGTTAGTAATAATTTTTTTAACTTGATCTAGGTTATTCCATAATTACATAGAAAAAAGTTAAATCAAAAGTTCTTGATTTTGTTTTTTATCTTGCATCTTGGTAAAAATAGTGTTGCAGGACAAATAAATGGCTTTTACAATGGTGCTTATTTACGAATTTCTATTTATAGCAATACATATGATGATGTGAGGACGAATTCAAAACGAATTTGGAAATATCAGCGTTATGAACTAGTAGAAGAATTTGCTGGTCGTCCTTCATTACCTCCGCCATTGATTGTCTTTAAACATGTGTATATCCTTTTACGATGGATATGGCGATGCACTAAAAAACAGGATAGTCTACGTGAATGTGATGGAGAAGTAGAAAGTAAGCTGTGATTATTTTAGATTGGGTGAAATTTGTATACTTAGGGTCCATCAACAAAATTCGTATTGCTAATCGTACCATTTTCACCACAAAGAAGTTTCTTTGTGCGTACTAATATGTAAATAAACACTCCTTCAGTATCGAAATTTATACGAATTTCCATACAAATGGTGTAAACAGCCCCTAATATGCTTGGCATATTAATATATAAAAAGATTTAGTCCTAGTATTCTAACCGTAAAAATGAAAAAGACATGTTTAGTGTTTCTATTATACTAAGAAGAATATGGTTTTTTTAGTTTAATCTTAATTTTCATAGATCTTTTTACTATTTATTTCATTGGTCAATTTGCCTTGAAAGTCTAAGATTGTGGCATAAGTAGTTGAAGACTTATGCTATACCACATTTTTATTGGTTAGAAACGCATTTCAAGCATAAGTCCAGACACAGAATTAAAAAACAATATATTACTAGTTTTCAAAAGGATGTCTATATAGCTTTATGGAGCAGTTCAGGTGTATCTAGGTTTCCGTCCATATTATTCAATATCCTGATCATTGGATGAAAGATACCTAACATTTTGTCTTTGAAAAAGTCAGTATTTCTTGTGAACGAAAATTTATGGATATAAGCGAATGTTTGTGGCGAACTATAATGAACTGAAACCATGAACTTTCTTTAATGATACATGTAGATATAAATTTATACTGGGATCGTCTGCAATATAGCGAGGAAGAAATCCACAAAGTCTGTATAAAAAACAATTTTCGAAATTTCCTGTTTTGTGTCTTGCTTTAATACTAATACAAAACCTTTTAATTTTAAGAAACTTTGGAGTATTATGGCCCTTCCTGCAGATTTTTTTTAATAACTTCTAAAGCATTGTCTTAATCGTTTTGAAACTTGGCAACAATTAGTAAAAATCTATTTGGCATGTTCTCAAAAATTTCCAGGGGTATACCTCCTTTACTTTTGAAATTACTGGCTATTGGTCAGAACCACGTATCAAATTTAGCATATTTCACCTTAAAAATACGGAAAACTGTTCACAACATAATTTTCGAAATATTAGACTTTATGCCTTGAAATTATGCAAAAATATTCATGTACCAGAAAAATGTACCGGAGCCAATTTTCCGGAGCAAATTCCATAATGGTGGCCAAAGTTTTATGAGAAATATTATTTCGAACAGTTTAGTGTAGTTTTATATAACTTTTATAGGAAATAATTTGATTTTATTTGACGAATTTTCTCTTTTAATGAGGTGCACAAAAACGAGATTTTCTGACAAAAACATAACGTCATCAAACGACGTCATATCAAATCTGACCAAACACAAATGTTTCTTTTGTGTTGGGTAACAACTGTGCAAAGTTTCAAGTCTGTAACATTTACCGTTCAGGAAAAATCTCTTTCTTTGCCAATGAAGTCAAATGTTCTTGCATAGATCGTATCTTTTAGTAATGGCATTTTTTTTGTTCTGAAAAATAGAGGTCAAATCGGTACTCATCGTACTGCCTACAGATTATTGATTTTGAGAGCGGGAAACTTCTGACTGACATTATTAGTATAGCCAGAGCTGCATTGTGCGTGTAAGAAAGGAATAAGACAATTAAGTTCATAAAGGACAAATTAGTTGCTTTTAGAGAAGGTAAACATCACCCATATGAATACCTTGCTCGAAAGATGAACACCATTCGCTATATGTAAATCATGATGCCAGACAACAATATCATCAACGTGTCCCCGTTCTGCTCATGGTAGAAATGATTTTAAGTTACTGTTTCGACCAAAACTAGGGCTCATCAACATGCGTTGGTTTTCACCAGATATCAAACGGCTACACTTCACAATTTCCGCCTCTAAAATATGAGAGAATAAAGACCAGCCTACAAACATTGGCTAGATATATCAACACACAAAAAACATCTTATGTAGCATATTTCCTAGATTTTATCACCCCCGTAAATGGGTCGACCACAATAATAAAGAAACCATGATCTTATTGGCGTACGTTGAAGTTTTATAGGGTTTTCCCAGTTATTATTTTACAATGCCCTCATAAACAGTTTTCACGTTCACTTTCACATTCACTTTCATAATTCTACTTACTTCGTGTTATCCTTCTTTATTTTATCTCTCTCCGCTTAACGTCCTGTTTTGTTTCTCATGTTTTCTCCTCATCCCCACAGCCTGATCGAGTTTGCATGTTTCCTTTCTTGATTTTGTTGTTATATCTCACTTTCACTCACTTCATGTTTTCTCTTTGTTCCCAGAGCCTGATTGAGTTAGCGTGGTTTCTTTCTTTTCTTTCTTGATTTTGATCTTATGTCTCAAATTCTACGTTCACTTAATTCATGTTTTCTCTTCGTCGTCAGAGCCTGATCTGATTTTCTTTTCTTTTCTTTAATGATTTTGTTCTTATATCTCCAATTTCGCTTTCACTTACTTCGTGTTTTCTCCTCGCCCCCAGACCCTGATCGAATTTGGATGTATTCTTCCCCTCTATTGTTCTTTGAAGGACCTTTTTCATAAGTTCTTCATCTATTTATTTTGTCTTGTCTTTCTCCGTTTTATGTATGTTTTACGTCTTATTTCATCGCACTGAATTTCATAGCATAGTTTTCAGAAGATAAAAGGAAACTTTAACTTGAAGCTTTCTTGCTTACTCTTTTCATTAAAAAATCCTTACTTCTTAACCAAGAAACATATAGTAACACAAGTAACAGAGATTTCACCTTGGAAATGACTCTGACGAGCGCAACAGATATTCGTTTATCAAACGAAGGCATGTGTTCTATTTAAAATAAGCCATTGAAATTAATATTTCTTTTTTAAAGGGAATACGAAATACAAAATTTTGGCTAGAGAACTTATCTGAGAAAGTAAAACTTATATTCTTTATCGTTTAATGCAATTAGGTATGTAGTTATAAACGTTAAAAGAAGGAACATGTTGTGATTTGTCAAACCTATCATTAATTTCTGTAATAAATATAAAGAAGGATGTTTTAACCGTAAAAACCACAGAAGTTTATCTCATAAAAGTGTACTTTTAAAAACCACAACGCTAATGTAAAGAATGATTAAGCTTACGCAAACCTAGGAGTCGTGATTTATCTCCAAAAACCTCAGCAAAATACATTTTTTTATAAATTTTAGCAAGAAGACATAGCACAAAAAACAAGAACAATCTCTTTGTGTGAACTGTTTATTGACGCAAGACAGACCATTTTTAGTAAGATGTAAATTCTAGCAAAAATCCGAGTGTTTTTACTTACTAACAGTTAGGCCATCTGGGGAAGATTTTGACTCATGTGCGATACGTTAAATCTGCATGTGCGACGGATCTTTTTGAAAAGCAAGATAACTGTAGACTTCAGGACTCAAACTAATCTACTGCATTTTATGCAATTATCAAGTAGCCGATGATGACTGTGAAAACATGCTGATACAAGTTACATAAGGCTAAACATCATTTTTTATCGTTTACAAATATGTCAAATCCTTAAATCGTAGTTCCCGGAGCATTTAGTTTCCACCATAAGCTAACAAATTTCATATTCTTTTGGTGGAGATTCTGTTTAAAAGGCTAAGTATCATTTATTTAACTATTTAAAATATGACTATTACAGTACACAACAACTAATTCGAACACACGAGGGACCACACATTGTGTTCGAATTAAGCAGCACTAGAATTAGCGGAAGGCTACTCCAGTGATTTAAAATCCTGTTCGAAATAACATAAGTTCGATTTAAGCACGTTCACATTAGTGAATGTGTACTGTATTCTCCATTTTATTGCTTAGACTAAAGTGATCCGAAATCCGATATCATAGCGATATCTTTATTTGAAGAGTGTGAAAGTAAAAGTATCGTGAAAATATCAGAGGCTCTGACTCTTAAAACTTTTATAAATACATAGCAATACTTCTTAAGAGTAATCCCAAACAGCTGAAATTGCGTTTTTTGAACTTTTGTTTCGAAGAAAGGTGTTGTTATGTGACAATTTGTTTTAATAGAATGCGAAATGAATGTTCAATGAAAACAATAAAGTCGTAGATATTTTACCTACGGAGTTATTTTTTACTCAAGCAATATTGCAAACCAGAGGAAAAAGATATGTGCAAAGCTATCTTTAGCTTATGTTCCCACTATACATCAACAATCTTGTGAATTCAGATATATTTAGCTTAACATCAGCTTACGTTTGCGTTAAACATGCTTATACTCGCGCTGGAGAAAAATATTTGTGTTTTCTAGCTTATCTAGCTAACCTTGAGCTTGTGTTAGTGTTGCACATGCAAATTTTCGTGAAATTGGACATATTCAGCTGATATAGACTTAAGTTTGCATTCTACACGCTTCTTATCTCTGTGAAGATAAATTATATAATCTGATTTTTAATCTTGGTCTAATGATTTCTTTTATATTATATTCCGATCGCGATAGATCGATTTATCAGCATACATTTAGTGCACTCACTCTTGTTATCTTTAAGGAAATTAGACAGACAGTTAAAATAAAATATGGACATGTTTGGTTCAATGATTCATGAATTCGCCTGGAATTTGCTTTTGTTTACTAACATCGCAGTAGAACATCACGATGGAGAATTAATAGTTTTGATTTTTAAATCCATCATCATACATAAAGCAGTTACCATTTTACTGCTGCGACTCAGTAAAACTAAAAGGTATCTCCAGACAATATTACTTCTATCATAGTTGGAATAAATTTAACCATCAACAAGGCGATAGACTGCATCGCGAAGGAGGTTGGTTATTGCTACTCTACGGGCTGTGATAACAAGGTTGAGATGTTTTCAGATGTGAGAAGTGCAACTCATAGGCTGCGGAACGAATTTGAAGTTGGGGATGCTGAGAATTAATGACATATTCATTATCAAAAAAAAATGTCTACTTAGCTAAACGTAAGGGTGGCTGGAGCCCCTAAAGCTCCGCCCCTGCACTGCCCATGCAACTGGGCCCTAGATACAGTACAGTTTAAGTAATCATTAATGAAGCATTAAACTTCGATAAGTTAGAACTCTACTCACTTATTCAAGTTCTTAGAAGTATGCTGAAACCAGACCTAGATTGAGTTTCACAACAGGCTTCTGCGATGGATATTCCGCCTGGTAGACTTGTTATATTCAACCATGGGTCTAAGAAATGACCCTTGCCAAGAATAAAAATAGTCTAAGATTCGTTAAAGTAATATTTGAACTACGACAAATATGAGCAATATATCGAAGATATTGTGTATTTATATAGTCCCTCAATGGTTGTGATTTAAAAGTATTTTGAAGTCATGTGTTGGTATAAACAAAGGAAAAATTGCTTACGTTATCAACGTCAATCAGCTTTCTTCGAAAACCTCCCTTCACTATTGTTCAAAGAAAACCAAACCAAAACATACGTTAGTCTTGGACGTACACAAGTATTTTTCTCCTCAAATGAAGATGGATTTCCTGATCTAGAAAAACAGTAAATTTAGCTGTGGCTCTAGCAATTCTGATTCCTGTAAAATCATTATTGTTGTTCAAAATAGTATGTCCAAGATAGCAAAATTCTGATACATTTTCTAGTTTGATGTTATCAACAATGATATTTACATATGTGGTGTCAGTATACATATACATAACCTTTGTTTATTTAAAATTAAATATTGTTAACGTTTACAAACATTATTCTTGATAGTTATTATTTGCTGCGCTTGTGTTATATCTGGACAGACAAATACAAGATCATCAGCATACAAAAGCCAACTTATAATTTCTATGCCATTCATCCGCCTTTCACTTCACTGTTTGTGTGTAATACATTCAGAAAGGATGCGATACTTAACTGTAGTATCATTGCATAATAACAAAGAATATATGTCAAATCCTTCGCACCTGTACGAAATTCTAGAACCCGAAATAAGAAATCTCTAGGGATATGGTCATACACCGCAATAAGATCAATAAATACTACATAACACAAGAGGACCAGCAATTTTTTGGATTACATTATTTATTATGAAAATTGTGTCACAAGTTGAGCGCCCCCTTCTAAAATCAAACTGTGTTTCAGAGATATTTAGCTCGCATGTAGTTTGCAATCCATTTAAAATAATACGTAGAACAATCTTACTTTGAATTGAGAGTGCCTGGTATTAAACAGCTGGGGACTTCAATCTTTTATATACAAACAGATGATGTTCACTGAAAGCCACGATTATGGTACCGACAAATGGAGCCAGATAAAAGAAGTCAGCATAGTTAAATAAATAAAAAATATTTTTATTAGAGTGATACTTAAGACCTTCTGGATAGATCTTATCTGTCCCGAGTTTGCTGTTTTTGAGAGTTTTGACAACTTGCTCAATCTCTACATACTTGACAGATTCTTCATTAACATCAACTGGATGGTCTTTTAGATAATCAAAATTTTCAGGGTGTTGTACCTTGGACGTTGTTATTTGAAGTGTTAAGTCAGCTTTTCTTTAGAGATTGTTTCTTTTAAACTTGGCTTAAGCATTGAGTGAGACTTGGCAAGTTTGAATTCTGTTTCCACTTGTCTAGCCTTGGCAGCGTTGTTTATTGCCATAGCTTTCTCGTAGTTCTAATACTGATTTATTAGAGACTTACATTTTTCACAAATTTGTTTACGGAGAGTGTAGTTTTGAGGCGAATTATGGAGATCAGCCATTGCAGTTCAGTATTTCCCAAAGGTATCTATTCTTAGCTTGTATTACTCTGGGACAAGCTTTATCCAGAGAGGGTAGAGTAGAGTAGAGAAACTTTATTTAACGTTGGTAACACAATTTACATAGCGTATAAAGACACTAATACAAACCAACAAATGAATCTCGGATCACATCACCTATTCGTTCAGTAAACAAGTCTAGATCAGATGGGATGTCATTAATATTAAGATCAGTATCCAAAATCTCTGAGTAAGTTTTAGCAATTTCATCCTGTTGTAATGAAGATATATCAGTCAAATTTCTAGGACGAAGAGGTTTAGCCTTAGGGAGTGATATTCTTTTATGTGATTGAAGTAGTGTATCTTAAACTCATCATTACCATAAAATGGTCTGTGTCGAAAATAGATGAATTTTTTCCTTTATAGTCCTGTCGTTAAAGGGTTTGACCCAGAAAAAAAATACCAAGATGAAACTTTGTCAGATGGTTCCATTGGTCCGATAAAGTTACCGAAAAAAGCGCCATGATTCCCATTTGGGAATAGCGAGTTTTGGCCACTTTTCCATAATGGCAGCTGCTGTCATAGGCCAAAGATTTGGTATGGTCTAAAATTGTTATTTAGTCTTATTTACTGCTATTCATGGGGGGGGGGGGGGGGTCAAATTTACCTACTGCAATTTCGATTTTGAATAACTTTTGATTGTTTTGTGCAAACCAGCTGTAATTTTGTGACTTTTCCCAAAATTTACTTAGCTTCTGGAAAATTGTGAAAAAAGAATTTTCATTATCTTTCTTGTTATTGAACTAATATGGTTTATAATTCTGACTATTGAGATTATGTTGAAACTATTTCGGATTACAGTCATTATGGGGTAATTTACAGACCAGATATTTGATTTGACAGACCAGATATTTGATTTTACAGACCAGATTTATGCAGGAGTGAAATTTGCAATTTTTGCATTATTTAGAGATGTATAGAGACACATATTACTATTCAGTGACATAAAGAGACCTATTTACACATAAAATACACAAAAACAGACCATTATATATGTATTGCAACTGCAAATAACCTCAAATTCATCCAAAAATTTCTGTGAAATTTGCTCTGTCTTTTGATCAATTACATTACTATTATTTTTAAAATAACCATATTTGGGCATATTAGTGCTTAAAGATATAGATCATTCATAGAAATTTCAAATAAACTTTAGCTATACCATCAATATTCGATCTATAAATAGATACATAATTATCAATTTTTGAGTCAACGTGACTAAGTGATGACGTCATAACAAGAAATGATGACGTCATCATGACGTCATAAACATCTGTATTTACTGCATAGAGGTCGATGATCATCTGTACCCAATTTAGGTCCATAAGAGTGAATAGTTCTAAAGAATAATCTAACCGTGGACCAAATTGACCCCCCCCCCATCCATACAAAGGCTCAAACAGCCCAGGTCTAATACGGTTAAGAGATTAAGTATCTGTAACGACGTTAATGTAGCGTCCTTTTACTCGCAAATAAAAAAAGAACTAACACTTGTCTACAATGTGAGTTCTTAGGGAAACAAACTATCGTTTGTGCAATAGAACTTTGGCAGTAACGATGCCGTGACGAAATGATTTATTGCAAAATTTCAAAGCCAGTAGTGAACCTTTTCTATCAAAACATGTGAATGATATTCTCTCCATCATTGTCATCTTTTTCTGAAGAATCATTATTATTGCTTGATTCGTAAAATTCGATCGCCTAAAATGAATATTATGGTCTATAAGTACTTGCTGAATAATGATCTCGATTGTTTCAACAATTTTAGTATTAGGATCACCATCACAATTAGTTACATGCAGTCCATCTTCTGATACGTAGAGTTGAGTCAAGTTGAGTCACGTTGAGTCTTTCATCCATCCGAATATATGTCCACATCTAACGAATGAAACTTCATTTGACTCGCAAATAAAACTTAAATATGTAGTCGTATAGATGATGGATATGATATACGGTAATAACTGCATTAAAAGAACGTCATACCACCCGCAAATAAAACTTAAATTAACATAATATACTGCAATAACTACGTTAAAACTATATCGCTTTACTTGCAAATAACTGTTAAACTAATAATCGTATAAAGATGGATATAATATCACAGTGTCCTCCACCCACCCAGTTCCCCCAAGCAAAGGCCCTCCACCAGAAAATTCTGTTCCTTCCAACCAAGATCAGATTCTGTTTCCCCCAGCCCCAGCCCCACCCCAACACACACACAATGCAAAGACAGGATAAAAGGTGTGTATACTAAGCACTGGTAAGATTAACATGCTCAATAAGATTTAGTTTACCTAAACTAGTATGCAGGTGCGGATACAGGGTTCGTCTCATTAGTCGCATAGCCTAACATCTTTTTGTCCAAGAACCGTAAAAATATATATGGATAAAGCAGCGTCATCAGCGCAGAGAAGCTCCCGTACTGTGATATAAACGGCACTGGGGCTTAAGGTTGTAAGTAATGTCGCGACGACCTTAGAGTTATGAAAAGTAGTTAGGGGGTAACCTTTTTATTTTTTTGGTCGATGTTAGCAACTTAGACGACGAATGTGACCCCCTTTTTTACTTTTATTTTTTATTTTTGAGCCTAACTTAACCTGTTTTTACGCCGGCCGAAAATGTGAAATAGCACGATAAAAAACGCTTGTTTACAACTGTCGGCCACGTCAGACTGTCGAAGTTAGGCTTTGGTTAGGCTCATGTTTTAAATAGGGGGTAAAAAATTATCAAAACCGGTTCGAATATGCGGTGACATTCTAGTATGATACCCCCGTGCAGAAAACTAAAAAATATTTGAAATCTACAGTGCGGTACATTTCTCTTTCTTTTTTCTCATCATGGCGATCGCACACTGTTTGCAGAGTGTGAGAACTTTGATAGAGAAAGGTTTAACCGAAGATTTGCGAGTGGTTTATGCTGAGTTGTCAGAGAAAATTAAATCCTTTCCTGTTCTCAGTCAAGAAAACTTATACCGCTTGCTGACTGTTTAGAAAACTGTTAGAAGACGCCTATCAGTTGAGTGCGATGTTCCTGACAGTAAAAAGCACTATGTTGCTCTGAGGTAAGTTATTGCAAGACTCAGGT
>JAUCNQ010112413.1:0-11206 GCA_032352715.1 Bougainvillia muscus | reverse complement strand
ATTTGCACGATTGATTAGATCCATACCTACATATTAATAATAAGCTCAGTGGGGTGGGAAATTTTTTCCAAAAAGAATAAACTGGGGGGGGGGACGTTTAGTTGGCACCTAAGAGTAGCCTTTTATTTTATGCAAAGATTTTCTCAGATCAACGAGCATATTAGTTTTTCCGTTACGTTTACCACAGAACAGCTCAATAACAGGAAACTAGGTAAACATGTACTTTCACAAACAACCTATTGCTTCAGATATAACCTTGGCAATAAGGCGGTTGATAAATGGTTGTTTTATGTCATTTATTAAAACAGTAGTAACCCACGGCGTTTACATTAAAACTCTTCAAAAATTAACAAATATCATAAGCTAAAGGACCGACCATAGAATTCTTATCACAAATCGCGCGATTTTCATTACAGATGAAGTGTTTTGTACATATGCACAAAGACACTTCTTCTGAAACGAATTTTTTAGATAAAACATAGGACACGTTTATATGAAACTTTCTATAGGCGAATTTCCATACAAATTTTGTGGACGGTCCCTAATAAGAGAGAGAAAAAGCCACTGCATGATTTCTTAATCTCAATTAACTACATATATTATTGTAGTATAAAAACAGTTAATACATCCTTTCTAAAATAACTATGTATTCATCTTAGAAGAAGTGCCTTTAGTGACATACAGTAACACTTCTCCTTAGGTAAGAATAAAGCTAATTTCCTTACACGAAGTTGCACAAGACAAACTTGCGACACATTTTTTTTACCCTTTAATTATTTTCCATGTTAAAATGCTGTCAGATATCTAAGGTTATGATAATTCAATCTGTATAGAAAATTGTAACACATTAACTCAAGCCATGTCTTTTACCCATTTGATTAGGGACCGTCTAATGAAATCCGTCGCAAATCGTACCATTATACTCCTTATGCATGAAAATTGATACGAATTTTGTGGACGGTCTCTTACTCTTATTCCATCCAGTTAAGTTTATACAAGAAATAGTTAATTTATAAAACTCCTTTCTTCTTTCTTAACAATGATGGAAAATGCTATCTCCTCTTTATCATCAAAACAATACAGCCACCTAACGATACAACTACAAGTAGCTATCCAACATAATCTAACGGTCTGTTAAATCCACCACGTCTATTCATGTATTGTCTAAAGAAAATATAAAAAAGTCGTGTGAGAATAGGGAGTTTACACATAGTCTAAGGGTTCGTTCGTCTCAAAAATTCGCTTTAAAGAGGAGAATGAAACTCATTAATTTTAATTTCATTTTTGTTAACTATTAAAAAATATTTAGTGTAATTTATATACTGTATAGTAGGTGTCATTCTAAGACGAGATCTATTATTAATGTATAAATAATTATGACATTTTTACCATATTTTTCACCTGAGAAGAAATATCTCTGTCGATCTATTGAGAATATACAGATTACACTGTATTTTGACAGGTATTTTTTCAAGAAAATAAAAATTCTGAGCCCGTTCAAATGGACTAGTCGCCTTGATGAGACAAAAGTTTAATAGTCTTGGGATATAATCTCCTCTTCAAACGATACACAAAATTGCCTACAGACAATTTTACAGAGGAGAAATTGGTGCAAGTTAAGGGCCACTAGAAACGACATTACGACATTAAAAACAGTTTAAAGCTGAGGGCCAGGGTCCAGCTATTCGAACTTGGATTAAACTCTGATAAGCTTAATCCAGTAAATCTGTCTTTAATCAATCAGAATTGATTTCTAATCAATTCTGATTGGTTAAAGTAAGATTTAATACCAGATTAAGCAAATTCACATTGAATCAAGGTTCGAACAATTGGATCCTGCAACTCTCAACTCTGACTGTAGACTTAAACATTTTACCTACCTATAACGTGCTGGTTTATTGACTTTAGTAAATCCAGAAATATCTGCATGTTTTTTACCCTAAAAAATAAAAATGTTTACTCATAAAAAGGTAAGCAAATTCAAACATTTTTTCCAACACATCTTAGCTTAGTCATGTAGATCTATTAATAAAAACTCATATTCAAGTTTACTAATTCCATGCCACGAAATCACAGTACCAGCATATCAAACTTCAAGTGGATAAAATCCACAGACCAGCTAATCAAACAATTCTTATAGTTCACGAGAAATCCATTGAGAAATAATCTTTCCATGTAAAATCCAAAACATTACCTGAGACATGACACTTATCAGGCACTTTGTTTTATCAACACACTTTATACAAACCAGTGGAGCGCTACTAACAACTAACTTTCAATAATTGTTCTCACATGAAACTAACAAGTTACCACAATAAATAAAAATTGAAAAAGAAAAAAAGAGAAAAAAGTATTGCCAACATTTGAGTGATACATAAGCAGTTCAGTTTCGCATAGGCTATATGCATAATGCAGTGTTACCGTGTAGATTAGACTGTAGGTAAACGCTTAGATTTGAACTTTATCTTACTTTAGTTGTATTGAATGAATTAATGCCCATCAACTGATGCATTTTTCGTGTTTCATCATCCATTTCTTCCTCTACAATTAACAGGTATGATTACATTGCTTGAAAAGATTTTATCAAACAACTTACGTATCGCAATACGAACCATTTTCATCACAGAAGAAGTGTTTATGTGCATACTAAGTATCTATGCACAAAAACACTCCTTCTGTATGAAAATTGATGCGAATTTCGATACTAATTTTGTGGACGGTCCCTTACTGAAATCTGGAGTTTTACTCCAAATTCCAATAGGTTGTTTGATAACTGTCTCAAAAATTCGCTTTATAAAGTCACTGCATTGTTACAATAAAATCGAAATGGTTTGTGAAACGTATCATTAGAGCCATTTTTTTAGACGAATCCTTAGTCAGTGCATGTGTATTTAATTAGTGTACCTGCTGTGTTTTGATAACACTACTATTATAAGGTTCAAGTGTAGTGTGTCTAACATTGTGCAGCATTTACAGTGCATTTGGCCTGAGTTAAAAATGATACCATTTATGATACCATTAATATTAAAAAACACCCCAGAGGGGCATCTATCGTGTAATTTGCCAAACCTTAAAATAAAAAATTTCCATTGCTGTATCCTTTAAGGACACGTTTACATTTAAAATCGTTGCGGGCGAAATGAACTGTCATGGCTTCTTCCCAGAAGCCATGACAGTTCATTTCGCCTATAGAAAGTTTCATATAAACGTGTCCTATGTTTTATCTAAAAAATTCGTTTCAGAAATTGTTTCATTTTAATCTCAACATAATTATGATTGTTCATAGTATGTACAAAGTATGCACAAAGAAATTTCTTATAAAAGTTGACACAAATAAAACAAATACATATTCATATTTTGCTGTAGTAAGATCACAGAAACCCCAGGTATCCATATAACCTCGTTTACCTATCAAGTGTATGGACTTTACATAAGTGGTAAAGCTTTTCCAGATATAAAATAGAAATAATTTTTCTCCTTATTTTCCCTAAAATTTTAGTCTCGCAGAAAGTGTTAATAATTTAATATTTTCTTAATTACCCACAATCCTATCTTGAACTTACATACCTTGTTCTTGGAACATTTGTTTCATTGCTTGTCTTTGTTCGTATTCAGCTGTTGACTGTTGTTCTTGATTATTACGAATCTTACTATCTGACGTTGTAGCGTTATTATATCCAGACCCATTAGGCTCAGAACTGCTATTATAGCGATTAGAGGAGGGTGGATCTAACCTAAATACAAACAAATATTTGGTAAGGGACAGTAAACAAAATTCGTATCACAAATCATACTATTTTCATCACAGAAGAAGTATCTTTGTGCATACTTAGTATGCACAAAGAAACTTCAATTGATACGAATCCCATGCAAATTTTGTGAACGGTCCCTAAGCACTTATGAGAGCATAGCTAAAAGAAATTCATAAAGAATATTGTCTATATGTACATACTATGTCCAGGCATGATTCACTAGTTTTTCTAAAATAGTTTCTAGAACTGCTCCCTGAAAAAAAAATTAACAGTAGGCTTTGTTTACGCAAATTAAATGCAGTGTAAGGGATTGTCCGAGAGTATCTATTAAATTAAACTAACCAAAATTAAAAGCTCAAAAATAATTGTATGCTAGGGAGAAATACAGAGATCGATCTATAACACCAAAAAAGAATATGTTGAAAGTGTCCTTGAAATAGTAAAAGCAGGACACATCATTCACAACAGAATAAGGACGAAACACTTTTTCCATGAGTATCTCCTTTCCGTTTTCAAACCCTAAGTCTAAAGAACTATCCTAGGGTTCAATCTCTGGTTGAGTCAATCCAGAGACTTTAACAGTGTGAATTGTATTTCTCTGTTAGGCACTCCAGCAAAAAAAGGCGTTGTTGGTCGAGTGGTGTCTTCATAACTCACATGGGAGCTTCAAATACTGATAGGACTTCGTGGACCCTTCTGGAGAAAACAATAAACAGGGTATATTCTTCGAAATTATAACTTAGTGAGGCTAGCAACATTAAGACACAATTCTCCAAAAAAATAAAAAAAGACTGTTACCTTTCTTTACGGCGATAGTCTTCTTCAGGTTGTCTACTGTCTCTTCCATAATCTCGATTTGGTCGTTCATCTCTTTTACGTGAATCATCCCTTGAACTTCTGCTATATCTGTCACTGCGACTGGTCACTAAGACAATGAACGCAAATAACTTCAAAGCTAGTTATGTTAAGTTTAGACATTATAGTATAATAGTTTAAAATCTAGATTAAATTGTTTAACTTTTCGTTTCATATTCATCTCAGAAAAAGTGTCATTATAAAGTACATACGTACATCTACAAGCGGAATTAGATTTTCTAGTTTCATTTTCAACAGAGCTTCCTTGTATAATCTCATCGAACAAAAATGAGAGCACTGCCATAATCTGATAACAACCAAATACACCCAAAGTTAGGGAGTTTTAAATATGCACACAGAGACTACTCCTACGATGATTCTTATGATGATAGGGTTCGTCTCAAAATTCGCTTCAAAATCGCTTAGCAATTCGCTTCGTAATTCGCTTCATTTTCATCTTAGATGAAGTGTTATTGTAACACTTATGTGTTACAATAACACTTCATCTAAGATGAAAATGAAGCGAATTATGAAGCGTATTGCTAAGCGAATTTGAAGCGAATTTTTGAGACGGTCCCATATATATCTAGACAATATATTAATATACATAGAACAATAATTTATTTATTTTTCGACATTTTGTGTGTTGCACAATTAGTAATTCCCTATGTGTAAGATGCAATTTATGTCTGAAAAAATTAACAAACTTAAAATAATAATCTAAGAACATGTAGAAGCTTGAAATACAGGGACATGATTGAGAACGTGTATGAAAAGAATAAACAAAGCATTAGTGATACATGATACTTTCCTGGAAAGTGTTGTAACACCAAGGGTTCGTCTCAAAAAAATTTTTCTTTAAATTCGCAAATCGTTTCATCTCAGAAGAAGGGGAATTGTGCATACAAAGTGTGCATAATGACACTTCTTCTGAGATGAAAATTGATATCTTTTAACCTACTAACCATCTCTTCCAAATTTATCAAATTTCTTTTCACCACCTTCTTTTTCTCTACTTCTGGAACGCCTTCGTTCTGTAAAAAGAAAGATTATAAAAGTTTAACAATTGATAGCAGAATCCTTGTTTTGAAACAGATTTTCTGCATAATTATTATTAATTATTATTAACAGTTATAAAATAATAAAGGCAAATAAAAAGGGGCACAGTGGTAACCATTGCGCTTATAATCTAGAGTTCCCAGCTCAAATTCCTGGATGTACTGAAATCAATGGCTTCTATACTAAGTGACGCTTACTATCTTTCAGAGTCAAAGGATTGGCAGAGGGATGTTAAAACTCAGAGACAGATTGGTAATTATATGGAGAGAAAATGGCTACTGGTAAAGTAGTTGTCAGGAAAGGTTAAGTAGTTAAAAAAATTCAAACTTTCTTACACCATTATCATCAATTAAATATATTTATTGCAACTGATGACCTTAGGCGGTATAAATTCTAAAATATATTTGGTAATAATAATAACAACAACAACAACAACAACACCAATAATAATAATAATTAATATTTATAGTGGCTAACCCAGAAAATCACAAGGACATATAGTCAGAGGATTATTTCCACCAGGGCCACTTAACAAAAAAAGAACAAAAAAGAATGAAGCTAAAGGAGACCCACCCAGACGAACCAAGGTACATGAACAGAATAGAATAGAATATATTATATCTAAAGCTGTTAACAAAATAAAATTAAAATTAAACATTCTCCTTTATAATTTGCCAAAATGGCTAGAAACCGAAGTCGTTAATGTAAGTAGACTCCTGGCAGAAGTCACATGGTCAGGCAAGTCGTTCCATACTGGTTTGCGTCACCCGCCCTGCCCCATACTAAAACGCAACATATCCTGCTTCTTTCATGCATTCATAGTTCGTAGGGGTCTTAGCTCCCCCCTTTTTTAGGACACCCTGCCTCTTTTCTCTTTCCAACCCCTTTTTAAAAATCGCCACTATCCCCCCTCTTTCAATGATTCCACTCCCTTTTAGCTAAAATTTTCCTGGCCCCCCTCCCCCTTTTAATACGAACTCCGCTGACTTCGAGGCCTTAGATGGGTCTTTCAACAAGAACTTCCCACAGAAGTAGCAAAAAATGTGCATATTATTTAAGTTTTTATTTGTATGTGACTATTCAAACAAATCTTTCATAATTGTATTTTTGAACTGTTGTCTAAATATTATGTTGATAGTACAGTGAGTTCTGAGTATTCATTTGGCGATTTATGAGTGAGATTTCCAGTCTAAGGAATTGGAAACAGACACAATCCCCCCCCCCCCCTTTAAGATGTCCCCCCCCCCTTTTAGGATGTCCCCATCTTTTACACAGTTGCACCCCCTTTTTATTTTATTTTCCTAGCCCCCCCCCCTTCAGATAACTCCCCCAAAAGTTAGTCCTTTAAAAAAGCGGGGGGGGGGGGGGGGGGGTACGAACTATGAAATTCCTATCACCACCTCATCAATAACAGCGAAGCGATCCGTTTTGGAACAGCTTTGTGTACCATTATTGCAGTTAGAGTTTAGAGTGCAACTTTGTTGCGCGGCAATTGCTCCGAACATGATGTTTTAGCTTAGTTCTGGTTGAAGTGTCTTAAAAAAGTCTTAAAAATGATCTTTTATCGGACTGAAGTAAAGCATGAGTTTTTCTAAAAAAAATATTATTTAATTATTTTAATTTTTAACAGGTCACCTGTCTGCCTAGAGATTTATACACATCTCTGGTGGCTTCTGAACAAAAACGGTGAAGCAATCCGGAAAGGTCTTTAAATGTAACTTTGTTCTGGTTGTGGTATGAGGCGATAGTTGTGTGATCTTTTATCAGACTGCAAGTTATTTCAAAAAACTAACTACTTTGGGACTTCAGAACGTGAACCCTGGAATTTGGCGTACAACAAGGATCCATTTTAGGACCCATCCTATTTAATTTATATGTGAGTGATATGGAAAATGTATGTTCAACTGACACCTGTGTTCAGTACGCAGATGATACCAATATCTACAATCATACACCTATTCGTAACATTGATGAATGCGTTAGCATGTTATTACAATCAACTAAAGAAATATATGGTTGGTCCACAAACAAGAATTTAAAATTTAACTTCACGAAAACAAAATACATGCTATTTAGTACAAAACAAATGTCTACAAGACACCAACTACACCACAAATTATTTAATTTCGCAATCGAGGAGGGCATAGCATTAGAACGGGCAACAACATCAAAGATTCTTGGAATACGATTTGCTGAAAATCTAAACTGGGACATACACATCAATAAGATGATTAAAACATGCTATTCCACCATATGCATTCTACGTCAAATAAAAAGATTTGCTCCCATGAATGTACGTAAACAACTCTGCGAATCATTAATTCTCTCAACCTTAGACTATTGCAATACTATTTTTAAACCAATAACACTTCAACAAAAAAATCGATTGCAAAAAGTAATGAACAGTGCAGCAAGCTTAGTTACCGGACGTAACAGCAAAATTAATGATGTGATTGACTTGTGTTGGCTTCCAATCAAGGAAAGAACGGAGATGGCATTAGTAAAAATCTGTTTTAAATCGCTTTATACCGATTGTTTTCCTGGATATTTGAAAATAAAATTCTCTCCACAAAGAAAAAACACGAGGGCTTGCAACGACACTGGCCCAACAGTAATCATGTCTGGAAATCAAAAAACCTTTACGTTTCGGGCAGCTGATTTGTTCAATCAACTCCCCAAAGCGATTAAGGAGATAACTGATTTCTATAAATTTACTAACTCATGTAAAAAATATTATCTTGATGCTGCTTTGGCACGTAGCATATGAAACGTTCGACGCCATCACATGTTACTAGCTAAAACAAAAAACAAACAAAAAATAAAAAAAAAATAAAAAAAAAAAATAAAAAAAAAATACAACAAAAAAAATACAACAAAAAAAATACAACAAAAAAAATACAAAAAAAAAAAAATACAACAAAAAATACAACAACAAAAAAAACAAAATGACGTCATTTGAAAATTTGAAAATTTCACCGTATTTTTTGCACAATAATTCGTCTCTTGTTGATTTTCTTGGATATTCAAAATGAGACAAATGGCGCAGGGTACGAGTTTGACTAGTGCTCCAAAATTAACAATTTAAGAACCAAATTTTTAAATTTCGTTTCTTTAACCCTTTTATAAAATGGTCACACATGCCTTAACAATCCTGATTCATACGCTGCATAGTGTTTAAGGCATGAGTGACCATTTGTGGATATTAATTCATGAAGGGTTAAAAACCCTGAAGACGGTTTTCATTCAGCTTGCATGATAAGCAGAGACTTTACTGCTCCGGCTCTGAGTAGCGACAAGAGGCGCTGGGAACGAGGTTGACTTTACTTGTTATCAACGAAACCACTATGTTAAAAACAAAAACGTTTAAGTTGTGGTACTCCAAACATTAGTTTTTGGAGCACTAGTTCCAGTGGCGGTTCCAGACCTAGTAAGAGCAACACGATGAAGAACTGAACGCTTTAATTCTTAATAGCTCTCTAGAAACCCATCATCGTACAAAAGCAATTACCAGTAATTAAGGGTTACGAAACGTAAGCCAGTGACTGTGTTTGCAAGCAAAAATTTAAATCAGACCTCAATCTTGTAACCAGTTTCTTTTGGCTCTATTGAAACACTTACTAAGAGAATCCCTGGCTCGTAACCAGGTTTGTCAGAACCAATACAAATACATTTTTATTCTGTGGCAATCGTTACTCTCTGGCCTAATATTTTCATTGCACGTTGATGTAATCCTTATCTTTTCCCGGTAGGCTTGAGTTTGGTTGTGTACAAAGAAGGGAAAAAGAATGTGGTGTACTGTATGCCTCATTTGGAATGTGGTGTACTGTATGCCTCATTTGGAATAGAATTAAATTACCTTATTATATAACTTTTAAAAAGAAAGAATAATGCAAGAATTAGCATAAAGAATATGCTAAGACAACATATTGACAGCACCAAAGATTCTGGGAATGGGTTTCTGCAGACAATCTTTATAATATTCTAATTCGTCTTTTATGGAAAGATATAAGTTGCTATTCATGTCTGATTGATAACGACCAAAACATACATCTGAAGAAGAGTTTTCTAATAATGTGAATGGTGAAAGTATGACAAAGTCAATATTGCTTATATCCGAGTATCACTATTCATGTTTATATCTATAACAAAGCCAAAATACAGTTATTTTTAATATGTGCTGATTCAGAAAGGAAATTTCCTCACACTCTTATAAGTCCATGTCACCAATAACCCATCATCATAATCAAAAGAATGCGCACAATTTGGAAGTTCTGCTGAAGTTAATCTGCTTGTCCTGTCCTGATGACATTTACCATCCTTTTAAGCTAATTTGCATACTCGTTTATTTCTTTTAATTTTTCGTTCATACTTGGAAGTGTATCAACTTAGCTATTGAGAGGTACTTCTATCTCACTACAGCTAACTTGAACCAGCTCCTCTTGGTTGACGCTAAACTACGTTTCAAACAGAAAAAGTTAAAGTTTATTTTACTCAAATTTTAAATTTTTTAATTTTACTTAATGCACGGCATTGTAAGATGTTTCATTTTTATCCTTTAGCAATTTTACGGGCAACCTACAGAAATCTTAAGTTCGACTCCAGTGTGCTGCAGACTGTTTGATAGAGTGCTGAGGGTGAAATATTATATCTTGTGCAATGTCAACGCAGAATTAATAGCACTACCAATGCAGTAGTACTCAGTGGCGGATCCAGCCCTAGTCAGAGCAACACGGTGAAGAATGGAACGTTTTAATTCTTAATAGCTTTTGTATGATATTGGGTCTTTAAAGACCCATTATCATACAAAAGCAATTAAAAATAAATGAGTTTGAGCACGCTTTCAATCTCCATTCTATTGCTTTGGCTAGGTAAAAGCATGTTCTGAGTCCGCCTCTGGTACTATTGATTCTCCCATATGCATTTCCAGATGAAGAGCCACTGTAAAATGTTGGATATGCTAGAATAAACTTCATTTCATTTCATTCAGTTTAAATTTCTATTTAGGATAGGGACCGTCCACAAAATTCGTATCGAAAAACGTACGTTTTTATCACAGAAGAAGTGTCTTTGTGCACACTAAGTATGCACAAAGACACTCCTTATGTATGAACACTGATACTAATTTCCACGAATTTTGTGGACGTTTCCTAAATTACCAATCGAACGTTTTTTATATAGCCTATACTCTTTTTAAAAAACTGGTCAGCCTTTCCGGTAACTTTCTATGTGTTTTGTTTCTTAAAGGGGAAACTAACAACTTTAGCTCAAAATTATCATTTTGTTGTTCTGAACGAACACATCTGTAAGTTAAGCTTTCTAAAAAGCTTTCTAAAAAGTTATAAATATCCCAAAATTGGAAAATTGTGAATTGTGAAACGGAAGCACTGAGCAGTTGAATTATTACTATTTGACTTCAGATAGGTGTACAACATTCAAAAATTATATTTGACATAAGATTAGGTGTCATCATCGGGTCGAGCTTGCTCGGCATTGTATGATACGTTTCCTCCAGTCTTCTCGATTGTTCATTGCATCGGGTA
>JAUCNQ010112402.1:0-11525 GCA_032352715.1 Bougainvillia muscus | reverse complement strand
AGTGCGTAAATTTTAGCAGCGTTAAAATAAGATCTGCGTTAATTGCATGTTATAAGGTGAGATAACCTTTATTAATGGATTGAGTGCGAATAAATATTTTTATCAACCCATAAAAAACTGGTACTGTGGACAAGAATTTTACAAACAATCAAAAAATAAAATATTTTTTATGTCGTCGTCCCATTTCTTCAGTTTTACACAGAGTCGTCGCATCCTTAATTACCCTTAACACTTAAAATATTAATAACGAGTCGCTTTGTTGCTTTTGGGAGAGGCTTTTGGGAGAGGGTGGCGACTCTTCAAAAAACCCTGTAAATAAACAGAGGGCTACGGTAACTTAACATAAATAACCGGGATCACCGATCAAACATCCGGTTGTCTCCTTTATATAATATGCCCCCTGGCATAATATCACCGTAAACTTTATATATACAAATAGAAGTGTTACATAGGGATATACAGGAGTGCTACATAAGGCCCCGTAAACTACGGAGTTATGCACGATATTACAGGAGTAATTATCTGCATTTCTTCGTAAAACCCTGTAAATATACAGATGGCTACGGTAAGTTAACGTGAGTTACAGGGATCACCAATCTAACCTCGGGTTGTCTCCGTTACTTATATACCCCCTGAACCCATAGCATAATACCACCGCAAACCTTATATATACAAGCGGGTGTGTTATACGTAGGGTTTTACAGGAGTGTTACTGGGCTATGGTGCGAAATTACATGGGCAATTATCAGAATTTAATAGGGATCCCCCTCCCCGCCGTAACTCTCCATAGTTTTTA
Organism: Bougainvillia muscus; assembly: GCA_032352715.1. NCBI lineage: Eukaryota > Metazoa > Cnidaria > Hydrozoa > Anthoathecata > Bougainvilliidae > Bougainvillia > Bougainvillia muscus. Next base: position 10,729 of record JAUCNQ010112402.1, on the reverse strand, counting down.
CGTGGTTTTACGAAGAGTCGGGACCCTCCCTGCATTTGGTTTAAATTCCTCTATTCTTCAGAATCAAAGTAGGTCCATCTATTATAATAGAGTATGATGGCTGTTTAGTGCATATTATCTAAATGATTTAGATACTATTTATTACACTAAATTACAGTCCTAAAAAACCTTCCATTGTATACCCCCCTTTACACAGTCATGCAGCCATCCTCATACATATACAAACATAGACAGAGCAGAGAGAAAAAAAATGTATCCAGAGTAGTATAGCTAGTAGAGAGACTCATTCTTCTTTCCTTTCCACACAATGCACAATAATCATTCCATATTCAATTTCAGCAAAACAAAAAAACGTTGTTTGTGCCTTGTTGCATATTGCTCGAGTATGTTTTTATAGCAATACAACAAGCAATTTCTTTTCCCTTCAAAAAAGTTTACTTTTTGTGTTTGTTTTAGTTTTTCTCAGAGTTGTGCAGACTGTGCAATTTGTTATCAATGAGTTTGTGCAATCACAATCACTTACTTCGCAAAATTCCAGGAAATTATTCAAGCGTGTGAACAAGTTTCTGAGAAAACATTTGTTTGCGATTGAAAAAGAGAAAAAAATATATTTTAAGAACTTTCAGGGAAATGTGAAGAAATTCTTTGTTTATACGTTATACACACAGGCTGAGAAATGGTAAAGAAATAAGAACATCCTAAGAACATCCCTAGCCTCAATACACAACTGACCACAAGATTTTCCTTTACCAGAATCCAGGAGAATGGAAAATGAACATTAATGCATGATCCTGTTCATTAAAATCAAGCACAATGGGCCTAGCTAACTATTTATCATACACTATAGATCCTGTAAACTCACATTAGCAAGAGTTTTCGAAGAAAACCACTTGGTCTCATAAGAACACAATAAGAAGATTAGATACTGAAATTTAGGAAAGAAATAAGCACACCCAGGCTTAGTCAAAATTTAGACGTTCTAATAAAAAAACGTGTAACTTTTAACCGCCTAAAACGCAACACTTTGTTACTAAGGATTTTAACAAACAACCTGATGAAATCTTATACTCCAGATTCCTCCTAGTTGTGTGTTATTTCCTAGCAGAAATCGAGCAATGATTCTTAAATACTTATTCCGCACCGATTGAGTTTTAAGTTGGTCGGTGCGAAGAATAAATAGTTAGTGTCATCTTTGTTCGTTACCTCTTACTTTTCACATATCTCTGATAAAACATAGTCATAGTTACCACTAATTGCCCAAGCTACGTGCGAACTTGGATTATAAGGGTATACACATATATATATATTTATAGATGAGGGGCAAAATATTTTTTTAAATACCTCACGGCTTTGTTTCACAGCACAACATTCCAAATAATACGCAATCAGTGGCGGATCCAGCCTTAGACTGAGTATCACGAGAAATAGCTAAACGTTTTAATTCTTAATAGCCTACTGTATGATGCAGTATCATTGCTGTGACTAGGTAAAAGCGTGTTCTGAGTCTGCCTCTGGCAATGTTTAAATTTTTAAACAATAATAAAGCAACTTCAACAAACCACAACAACCTCTTTGTGCCAAATGTTTTACGCAATGATGAATATACAGAAACCAATTTCCCAAATAAAAACTACCTTGCACAGAATCTTCGAAACTATATAGAAGAATATATACTTTTTACACGATTATGAAGATCAATCGAATAATAATGCAAACTTTAAGCATGCAATATGAATTTAAGTTTCAACTTGTCAACCAATTAGTTTCAAAACAATGTAGCCACCAGAAAGAAAATTGAAAAAGGGCTTTAATAGAACACTTTTGTTAAATAAGAAAGAATTAGACGTCATAGATCTATTATCAAATCTGATTCTCCTGTGCAAATTACTTTCCCCACCACAGTTACCATTTTAGAACATATTTTTTGCAGTGTTATTTACGGAATATACTTTTTGATTCTTCGGATAGTTTATCTTAAGAAGCAGAAAGATACAATATGCCCTAGGATCGAGGTTGGGAAACTTTCAGAAAAAGAACTAATGCCCTGTAATCGGGGTAGCTATATATCCTAATGACGCCTTTGTGGTGTATTTTTGAATATTTAATACTGAACTAACCAAAGATAATGATCAATGATTAATGAATTCAATTTTTGTTATCACTATTTTGATTGGAAGAAATATGTATGACGTAAAGCATATTATCCAATTAAAAGAGATTCAAATCACACTCTAGCCAATCAAAAATATCCACGTTGAAAATGTTTAGTGAACCTAGACTAAACTGAAGAGAAAATGTATTAGCATATTATTACAGTCCAAGTAACACGAAGAGTGAATGGAAACTGCTAATTCTGTAATATACGTATGTATCCTAATCTACTTTCCAAGAATTAGTGTCTTCTTGTCGTAATACCCAGACTTTATACGACTGAAACACGACGTTGAAACAACGTCGACGTTATATTATGTCGATTTATGGCGACGTGTGCTAGCTGGGATCAAATGCATTTTCTACAGTATTGGTTAAAAAGCCAGTGTATTTATATAAGAGAGATTAAATTCTTTTATCGCTTTATTTAATAAACGAAAAGTTTTAAACTTTGAAGATTTCTCTGTATTTTTATGTTAGGGAGTCCGGGGGGATGGTGAAATCATAGACCTTAGACTACGGCATTATCTATAAAGAAGTGGGCTTAGAGCATACTTCAACTTCAGCATGTTGATGTGACTAGGGCTGCATCCGCCACTGCTTTGTGTGTTTCAAAGGGACAGTTGTTTGCAACTGAATAAAATAAATACAAGCCAATATGCTTATCTTACATCTAAGTCTGCCATTATGGTTTATTTTTATTATGTTAATGGTCTTAACATTTGAATATAGCGTCTAAAAACGAATCGATCATTTCATATATCTAACCTTCAAACGGTACCTGAGAGACAAGTTGTATCAATTTCCATACAGATGGAGATTCTTTGTGCATACTTAATATACAAAAAGACATATCTTCTGAGATGTTTTTCTAATGATTTTTAAAACAGCTTTATTTGCTACTTTTATATATTAGGTAGTTTACTTACAGTCTAAACTACGACGGTATTGCTGTATTTATCTTTGTGCATATATACTACATGCATTACATCCTGACGCAAGTAGGCTATATACACAAAGGTGTAATCTTCACTGTCGTTGTAGATTATACTTTGCGTAAATTCCCTATTGCTTTTTAGAAACAACAACTGCAGAAATAAATGCACCCAGATTGATCCATAACAATAATTTGCATGGTGCTTAAAACAAGTGCTAAAGATATCTTTCAGTTACATTTCTACCCAGAAGACATGGTTTCGAACAGATTTACCAGATTTAAACCATCCATAATGGTGACTTGAATAAAGTAACATACAGATCCAATAAAAAAGCGTCAATTGAACAATGACTCATCGTAGATGTTAAAACAAGATGTTTTAAGGCTATTTCATGTTTCCAACTGTCTGAAATTCCTGTAATGATGCAATGATCAACCAAACTACATAAAAAGTGGAGAACGTTTGGAGAACATAAGATTATTGACTTTCACAGAAAATCTTGAACAGATATTCGCTAAATGTCAAGTAAACATATGCAGATTTTCTCTATTGAACAGATTAATTAATAAATAAAATGAATCAGTAATCAAAAAATTATCTCTCATTCGAAAAAGATTATCTCGATTTTCATGCAGTGAGTTCGTTAAAGATTTTACCAACCATCTGCATTAAGAGCATCTACAAGTTATTTTATAAAATCTTTACAAAACAACATAAATCATTATGCATTGCTACACTTGATAATGTAGATATTATGGGTACGGATAACTGCAAATAATCCATTGAAAATCTTCTTAGAGGAATCTCTGATCTACTTGCTAAAAGAAAAACAACAAAATCAATTACACCTAATGCAGTTACAGAAGTTTGAGCGTCTTCTGCCCTCCGGAGCTCTTAGATCTTATGTTCAGAATGTTTCAGAAATTAAGTGGCAACGAACAAGAAACTCGCCCACAGAGCAAAGTCATTACTTTTTGATAGTAGTTCTCTGGCAAGATTTGAATTCACCACTGACTTTTAACAACATTCTGAGGATAATATCAGCAAATCAATAGAAGAAATTCGACTAACATGTACTGGAAACATGAACTATAGCCTAAAGTGCTTATAACATGTAAGTCTCTGATAAACTACAATGCATTTAAAAACTCCGTTAAAAGAATCAACAAACAAATAAAACAAAACACTCAAACTCTTACTGATTAGTTGGATTTACCAACTTACATGGTAACCTAGGTTCACCCAGCCTAGGTTAAAATAAATTGGGGAGGATAAAGGGTTTGATTCACCCTCCGAATTGGAGATGGCATCGCGTAAACAGATAAAAGAAAATAACAACTGAATGGTTTATGATATCAATTAGTATTCATTATTCAGACTCTTATCATGTATACTATTTATATAAACAGTCGTGGGTTAGCATGGTGTATAGAAGATTTTTAAGAGTCATGCTTCAGTTAATCAAACAATGTAAACACAAACTGTGTACTTTTATGTTGGGTCAGAGAGATTGTATTACCATATTAATTCCCTGCGCGGAGGTCTTCCACGTTGTGAGCAATGGCTTGTTATTGATCATGACAGAAAGCCACGGAAATAATTTGTATACAGGTTTAAACTATTACACTTTTAATGTAATCTATCCTATCTTTCAGATGACACGCTGCATTTGTACATATGGCTTCTTTGTGACTGTCCACAAAACATATAAGGACATTCATCTCCATTTTTATTCCGAATAAGTCTCTTTGCGGATACTCTATATGTAAAAGGATTTTTTTTCTGTGATGAACACAATATTGAGATTGTTATAGTAATTCAACTTGTATACTTGTTTGAAATTGAATTTATTTTATTGCTTTGAACAGACACTGAGAGATAATCTTGATGGGTATCGGAAATATTTACTACCTCATTCTAACAGCAAATAACAGTAAATATAAAGTAGTCGTTAGTGATAAATCTGATCAGAGCATTGTAATCTAGACTTAAACTAATTAATTTTTATTACTTATCAAATAGTCATTAGACTTTTAAAGACTTTAAATGACTATTTGGAAATTATTAAAAATTAATAATTTTTGGTCTTAATATTTTGCCCTGATAAGGCTCTATATACACCTATAAATGTGTTAAACCATCAAGCTATCTTGCAGTGTCTATGAAACTCAATGAATCATGTTAAGAATGAGACTTATCCGGCTTAGATATCACAGGAATACAACAGCGCATTAACAATTTTATCAAACAACCCGCTAAAATCTGCAGTTTTACTAAGTTGACTTTTCCAATGTGATTCGTTTAGTTATTTTTTAATGCTTTTTAATCTGTGTTTTAGAAATATACTTAAAAAGGTTTTAAGTGATGTTGTTATGTTTTATACAAACCACCTATAAGTACGACTGTCTTGCACATGACGCGAAATAAAAGGGTCATGCCATCATACTATGCCATGTGTACTTCCAGAATAGTTGAAAAACATTTATGTTGATGAACCAAATCGGATTATAAGGTTATGAAAGTTTATACGTTCTTCGTCTTAATTCCAATTCAATGTATTGCGATAAAGTAAGGTGATGAATAATAAAACCCTTTTTATCTTTTAAAATTTTTATCATTAAACGCTATCGAACATTTGTTGACCATCAAAGTGTAAACCGCTTTGGTCGCCGGTTTGGTACTCTGACTAAGGCCTAGTCCACCACTGATACAGTCGTTGTGATGTGGATTTATAAAATCTGTGAGATGGAGATTTAAAGACCGAGATGGAGGGGGTCATGGCTTAAGACTGAGAGGGGGATAATGGCTTGCAGCAACTTTAAATTTAATATCTTTTGAAGGATTGAATATTATTGCGTGAAATTTTGAGAATTTTGTTATAACATTTTTCTGGAATAATGCTGATTGTTTGTATTGTTTTTAATTATTTTGCGTTCAAGGGGTACATTCATTTTAGCCAGGGGGACTCAAATGAAGATTTTTTGTAAAAAATATATGTTTTGTTTTTTATGTTGCGTTTGATTTCATGAAAAATTTGAGGTCATGGTTCTAAGCTATCATTTTGCCGACCATATATTTAACTTTTGCAGAACAGATTCGGAACAAACAGACCAGACATTTTATCCAATCAAAGAAAAAATTCTCCTAACATGGTAAACATTCCATGATGTTATCAAGGTGCAATAATGCAGGAAGATACATTTTCTAATTGCTATATAGCATGTTTGTTATCAAAACCACAAAGAAAACCCTAATATTAGAACTGATTTATCACTAACAACAACAACTCATATCCTTTACAACTGAGAATAGCAAAAATTCTCCTAACTAAGTTATAAAACCTATTGTTGTTATTGGTATTGATTCATAATATCATAAGTTGAATAATTTATTACGGCTTCCGCAGATTTTGGCGTTTTTCGCAAAATTTGAAAACGAAATTTTGGTGGTTTTCGAAATTAAATCCGCGCAAAAAGTTAAAAAATCAGCGTCCGCGAAAATTCTTTAGAATATATTATTTTTTGGCTCCACATAGAGTTCTTGAGCCAAATACAAAAGAATATGTACAAAAATTCACTAAATTGCATAATTTTTGGCTTTTCTTGAAATTAAATCCGTTCGAAATTACACAAACTTTGGTCATATGGGGAATTATACCTGCAAAAGCCTAAAATTTGGTTTATGGCAAAATTAAATGCGCTCGAAAATTCCGAAATTTGGTGTCTACGAAAATTAATCCGTACGAAGATTAATCAATTTAACGTAGGCCTAATGTAAAATTTCTATAATACTTGGACATAATTTTAGGGTTATATATGGTTTCCATAAACATTTGCGTTACTTACTTACTTTTAGTTTACAAATTTCCAAAGGGCAGGAAATCACAAGATAGAGGTACCCGCGACATCAAATTTCTGAGTTTTTAATTGATTATTACAGGTCTTAACTCCCAGTGGTTCTCGAAAACAATAAAGGAAGCCATAAAAGCCCAGTTTTAATAGGGTTAACGACAAAAGGAACAATGTTTTACATGTCAAAGTTACAAAGTACACACCTATAGAAAAACTTTCCTGTAGCTGGTGCTATAATACGACTGTGGCCGAAAATTCTATAGCCACGTTCTTAATTTGTTTTCTTAGCTTAGCACGGTCTTCTTGCACATTTCATATGCACAGTGTCACTTCTTCTGCGATGAAAATGATTGGTGAAACAAATTTTTTGAGATTAACCCATAATTACCAAATTTGTCTTTTAGTTATAAAGTATTTAATGGACGAACCTTGTTTCGTATTTGCGATTCAACAGCATGCGAACTAAAAACACACAACAACAACTATACCAGACGCATTTCCCAGAAAAAAGAAAAAGTGTCTTCCGTTTTGCTTTAAAATCAAGCTTCATTTCCGAATCATTTTGAATTTCTGTTGATGTTATTGTGAAAGAAAATCAATGTGTGTATTATCTTAGTGAAATTAATTTGAAGTTATGTTGCGTATGGCGTGTTTTCCAAGTGGAGGATCCTGTCCTTGTCAGAGCATCACAATGTAGAAGTTTCAAAGTTTAATTCTTAATGTATGTTGATGGTTCTTGAGACCTATCATTGCACCATACATTAAGTAATTAAGTATTAGGATTTGGAGTCTTCATTTTACTGTTGTTACTAGATAAAAGCATGTTTGCTTCTATATACTGTCTGTTAATGCGTTTTTTCTCCTTCTGAAGTTGCAACATGGTGAGCACGTCTCGCAGTTTCAGAAAGGGTACAAATGTACTGGAATCGACGTTTTAGAAAATTTAATACTGAAAGGTATTCAAGAATAATTAATTAATTACTATTGGGAGTGTATATAATATATTGTTAACACTAAATAAGATCAAATATTTTTGACGTAAGTCACTTTAGCCAACTTCAATTCACACTCCAATCGGATCTATCCACTTTGAAATAAATTAATCAACACTTTTAACAATTATTTAACCCTATAAAGACTGGGGGGCTTTTGTTCCCGTACTGTTTTCATACTTCCATAACTTCTAATAGGGTGGGTCAAACTTTCCAACTTTCATTCCTTTATCAGGTCCTTAATTTTTGTTTGGAAATTCTTGCCGACAACAGGTGGCGCTGGGTCTTTGTTTTATGGCACCAAATGTGTATTTTTTTTATTTTATAAACGAAATATGTTGTGATTGCTAATTACACTTGTATTGTCTAGTGATAATGAAATCAGGATTGTAAAAACTGGTCATTGCAACTGTTCACCACGCTATTTGGCCAAGATTGACACTTCGCGGACCAGAATTGCAATTTTACAGACCTGGCGTTTATTCATCAGCAATAATTATTTGGCATTTTGCAGACCGGAATGTTATAAATTAGCGTTTTTAGCTACTGATTAATAGGTACATTCTCCTAACTAACTGATGAATATATTTCCAAATATATGTGTGTTACAATGGTTTACTCAGAATAAAGTAAAGCCACTTGGAAATAACGTTTCCTAGAAAGCCCAACATCTTATTAAGTATCGCCTGGGCGTATTTTTTGAAAATAAATTGGTAGCAGCCTGTAGGTACAAGTTTGTTCTATAACTTGTGAAAATTTGGAGACATTTCACCAGTAGTTTAGAATATCTTAAGAAGGGGGCCGAACTCCCCCCCCTCCCCCCCTCCCTCTCCTCCAGGCTTTAACTGTGCCAAAAAAGCCCAATCTTTATAAGGTTAACTTGAGTAAAGTTTGAGAATAATTTTAATAGCAGTTTATTGTAATGATTTATTATGGTCCAAAAAAGAAGAGTGAACTGAAACGGCGAAGTCTGTAATAGTTATAACATATAACAAACGCTGCTAACAAATAAATGTTTCCCTTTCTCCGATGCTGCGTTGTTTCCATCGTCATTATCAGAGACTTTTCTTTTTTCCCCCTTTGAATATTACTGGGAATGTTACCTATTCAAATTCAAAGAGAGCTACTCTTTGAATTTGAATAAATAACATTCCTAGGTTACTTCTGCTTTGGTAAATGGATGAAACTTGGCACAGCGTAAATTCTCGTACCACCCCTTTTAAAAGGTATATATTAAGCACGATATAGAGATCAAAACATATTATTAAATTTAAATAGCAAAACAAATGTCAGTTAGCCCATTTCAGGCAAATGACCATTTTTTAACTTTTAACCCTAACTAAAAAGTTTTGAGCGGCTGTCCAAGACTAGGACACATTTTGACACCCTCTATAACTCCGCAACGATGAGTCCTCATATCATAAAACTTGGTACAGTAATACCTCAATTCGAAAGAAACTAGCTGAGAACATTGTTTTTTAACCCTAAGCCATCTTTTTTTCAATAACTTTTGTTCTCAACATGCTATCATGCCAAAACTTTGTCACTTTTAGTATAAATCCATTTCACATCTTTTGGCAAATTTTCATATCAACAGGTATCGTAGATCAGATTTTATGGGTCATTGTTCAAGACCACCTATAAAATTTGCATATTTCTCTTTGGAAATTTGCAATATTTAAGAACTCTGTACATTTTGACTTGAAATTGCAACTAAGGTTCTTTGCCACGCGATGAATTGATTGATGAAGTCAATTTTTCCGGAATCGGAAAAAGTTTTGTTTATCGGAAAAAAGTCCGGGCATGGGGCGGATTCGCACCCCCTCTGGTTATTTTTAATAACTTTTTTTCCACGTAAGATATCATGCCGAAAAGAACATTTTGACAAAGTTTCATCTCAGCAGGTTGGGAAGGTCAGATTTTATGGGTCATTGTTCAAGAAAATCTATTGAATTTGCATGTTTTTCTTTGAAAATCTGTAATATTTAGGTACCCTGTAACTTCGAAAGTATATAACATTTTGACTTGAAATGTGGAACAAAGATTTTCCGGAAATCCGGTTTTTTGGCGCCAAAATCCAAGATGGCGGCCGATTTTTACACTGAAAGTAGTTTCGAAACCCAGCTGCAACCTATAACAACTGTTTTACACCTGTTTTTCCAAGTAAACCTGAAAATTTTGGCGGAAATGAAGGTACTGAAATATAGGGGAAAATGAGACGTACAAATTATTTTCACTCCTTCAGGTAGTAAAAGTCGCCAAAAAAAAAAAATTCCAATTTTTCGCTACTCCCGGTCAAATGTGGGCCTCGTGGACCCCCTTGAGATATTGTAATCAATTTTCTTTTGTTACTATCCGATAGCTAATTGAATAATTGAAAAATACTTAAAGTACTAACATTTCAGCTTATTTGATAAATGCAATGAAAAGATATTGAAAAAAAACCTCTTGGGCGGCAGTTCATTTCCCCTATAGAAAGTCTTCATGTAAACGAGTTCTTAGTGCCTGTATAGTAAAAAGTATACTATGTAATTTATTTTGCTTTGAGTTTGTTTTAGTTGAACTAAAAATATATTGAAAACAATTTAATTGATAGAACTATGGAAGTAAAAAGCATGAAATGGTCCACTTCGCTTTTGGTAAGTGTGTACTTTTCTATTTCTGAATGGTTTCATTATTAACTGCTGTAATAAAACATTGTACGGTTTCATGTCATTTTCCAGTATTATTATTATTATTATTATTATTATTATTATTATTATTATTATTATTATTATTATTATTATTATTATTATTA
>JAUCNQ010112391.1:0-11527 GCA_032352715.1 Bougainvillia muscus | reverse complement strand
TCCTCTGACTATATGTCCTTGTGATTTTCCGGGCTAGCCACTATAAATATTATTTATTATTATTATTATTATTATCTAAATGCAATTTTGGCAACTCCTTACATTATTCCTGTCAACTTTCATTCAGAAGAAGTGACTTTGTGGATACTTTGCATGTATGCTCTTCTGAAATGAAAATAAAACAGCGTGCAAAATTATAGAAGCCGTTATTAAATTAGTTATTATGATATTCCAACTCTTTAATCTAACTGTAGGTTTCCCTGCATATGATAAATGTTGAATATGATAAAAAAAAGTATGTCCTGTTACCATAATATTTTGAATCACCTTATGTTATATTTTAGCTTGACACAGAGGCAGCTGCTGCGAAGGTACTTCCTAAACCGGCTGTGAAAGCTCCCCCTGTAAGCTTGGCTCTTCCAACCGCACCACAACATTTACCCAAGACTGTAATTAGAAGATCGCCAACTGAGTCATTGCATCTACCTTATGACAGTCCTCCTCAACAAGATGATGACACATTCAGATCTATTTGGGGAATTACCACGAAAACAAATTCAGTCTGGGCGCCTTTAACCGATGAAAAACCGAAAAATGTCTATCAAACACAGGAAAAGTCATTTAGCAATAACTTGATTCCAACACAAGAAAAATCTTTTAGTTTGTTCAACTGGATGCAAGAAAATAATAATCATTCACATGAACACCTTCACCATCATCATTTGAGTCAACAACAACAACAACAACAGACGACACTACAACATCACTTCAGTAATTCGGTTCGTGCACCACCTGGTTTTAATCAAGCACATCTCCAAACTGCAGCTCATCCACAGCCTCATCATCATCATCATCATCGCCTGTTTCAAGGTTTGATGTATGGTCAGTAACCTCTTATTGTTTTTGTTTGTTGTTTATGCCATGAGAAACCTTTTTATGTTCTGTTCGGAAACCTTAAACTTATTTATTTATTTATTTGTTTTAGCGTGCTTAGTTTTTTTCTTTTGGACTCTGAACGTTTTTATCTTCGGTTTGACTAACAAGCTTGTATCTGTGTCACGTGCTTCTGAATACACTGGCGATAAAAAACGAAAAATGTGATATTACACGGTTCAGTTTTAACCTACACAAAACACCTGGTAAATAAAACCTTTATAAATATTAATCGACTTGTGCGTTTCTGAAAAGTTACCCATCCCATGGTTTTCGTTTTTTTTCTGACTTTTCATGGCGTAATTATTAGTTACTCAAATCAATAAAATATTTTCTTAAGCTTATCTATTGAAGCAGAATAATGCACACTATTTGAGATTCGTTACTAAGAAATCAAAATCCTTTTAAGTGCCGTCCACAAAACTCGCTTATCGTACCATTTTCACAAAGTATGATATGAATTTCCATGCGGATTTTGTCGGCGGTCCTGTACTTGTTGTTTTTAAACTCTAGTAAACGATTCCAGTGTTAAACCTGACTTTATTTGCACGTGTTCTAGGCGTGAAAAGTATTTTTTTTAATAGGTGAGTTTGCTAGGTATTAATATCTTGGAAATGAGGTTGGAAAATAACAACTTCAGTTTCAGGCATTTTTAGGAAATCTTGAATGTTCTTAAATTTTGTTCTTGTTCTTAAAATGATAAAACCTGTACCATATTTGCACATTGACAACCCGTCGCAATTCAAAGCGTAATTTCAAAAATTGATGTCCCAGTTTTCTTCGGGTTCGGCTCAAATTTTACTTTACAATTTCTTTTCATTCATACCACCTTTCATTGAGGAAAAATGTCTTAGTGCATAATTTGTATTCACAATAATACCTCCATCTAATGAAAGTCCCTTTAATATGAAACACTTCTAATATGAAAATGAAACAAGAAGTCAAATTTTGAGACGAAACGTTGTTTGTCTGTGTCAAATTAACATGACGTAAAAGACTACAAAAAATTGAAAATCTTAACGTCATGCCAAGAAGTACAGATAATATTTTCTTGTCAGAAAATGGGTTTAATTAGATATTAGCTGTAAATAAATGCTCATGGGAGGACAACTCCCGGTTGTATTTCTCTTTCGCAATTAATGTCAACATGATTTTATTAGAGCATAAAAAATTCAATTAAAAGTAAGAAATCGTCTCAAAATTTCGTTTTATCAATTCGCTGTATTTATATCAGCTTTGGTTCAGTTTCTTTGTGCATACTTTGTTACTTTGTATACACAATAACACGCAATCTGATATGAAACAACGTACTTTTTTATGTAAAACGTACTTTTGAGAGGAACCTTGAAGGACTGTCCACGGAATTCGTATGGAAATTCGTATAGATTTTCATACAGAATAAGGAGTGTTTTTGTGCATACTCAGTATGCACAAAAACACTCCTTCCTTCTCCTTCCTATTACCTATGAGGATGATGCGAATTGTGTGGACGTTACCTTAAAAAGTTAATTGCGAAAATGAACACAAACAAGAAGTATATTTCATAATTAAGGTGAGTTTCAAAAGTTCACTTTTACCATTATTTTCATCTCAAATATGATGTTGTATGCAAAAGACACTTTTTCTGCATGAAAATTTATAGAAATGAAGTGAAGTTTGAAACAGTTCCTTAGGGACCGTCCACAAAATTCGTATGAAAATTCGTATCAATTTCATACAGAAGAAGTATCTCCTCCTGTGATGAAATTGGTACGATTTGCGATACGAATGTTGTACCCGGTTCCTTAGTGTACTGGCGCTAGTTAGTGTACGGTGTTCAATGGTAGGTTGTAATTTACATTCAATGAATTTGACACAATCTTGTTTTTATATAAGTAGGCAAATGCCTCGAAACGTCATTTACTGTTCATGACAATAGCTCTTCAAATATGAGCACGCGTAGACAAAAGAAGTAAGTATATTGGTTACAGTTTTGACGAGGTTTTTACATTTAATCGAATATTTTAACTATAAATTATATACATAGTTTTTAACCTTTTAAGCGCCTTATTCATGTTCAGAAAGACAACGTTAACTTCTCAACTTTCATTAGGGATATATGATGTTGTCCCTATAATTCTTCTTAAAAAGAAAAGTTAACGTTAAATTGAAGAAGTGTCACTTGTACATGACTTTTCATAAGATATGTACTATATATGTAAAAGAAAGGCACACACTCAAAAAAGTTTAAGCCTGAATATGAGTAAGGATTGAAAACACAACATTTTTGTTTGATTATTTTCCAGTTCAAAATATAGCTTTCTGTTTTTAACTAGTATTATACGAGTTCGTGTCGTAGGAAACGCTAGGATTTATAAAAAACTGAATTTAAAAATTGAAAACTCGAGGGTTAGTGCTTTAAATATCTTTTTAGGCATAGTCTTAGAAATTTGCTTGTTTTACCTAAGAAGAAGTGTCTTGTGCATATTTTCTATGCACAGCGAAAAAAAAACACTTATGAGAATTCCGATCTTTGATCTTGTTTTTTTATAACAATGGTCGATCATTGGTTGAGTTATTGGCTTATTAAAGTCGAAAATATTTCTCTTTAGTGTCGAGGTACACGAGCCCTGATTTTTCAGTTTTTTTGTTTGGGTAATTACTATTGGATAATGGTGTGTAAATAATTTTAATCTTCTAATTTTAAAAGAACTACCATGGTTTTTACAGAGTTAATGTTTCTGAATAAAATATGTGTCTTAAATTCCAATTTCTTTATTTACCCTAAATTAACACGTTTCATATCATTTCAGGAAATGTGCTTTTGTGCATGCTAAATAGATATATATATACATACAGTCCGACCCCGTTTAGTGGGACACTCAAGGGGGATAAAAAATCCGTCCCACTTAAGCAAACCCCGGATAACTTTATTTAAAATGTCCCACTTATCGGGGTTTCGGAATTCATATCCGTTAGCTGAAAAATGTTTTTTTTAATAGCATATCCTTACATATATAAATAAACAATACTTTATTGTGTGAAGATACAAAAATACAAAAAAACTGTAGAAATGCAAACATATGAATGTGATTTTGAAATATGAATGCGATTCTTCGAAAAATCATGTGAGTGTCCCACTTAAGCAGGTTTTTTTACTGAAGGGGCACGAAAAAATGGACCCACTTAGCGGAGGTCTCACTTATCCCGGGTCCCAGTTAAGCGGGTTTTTCTAGCCTAGGCGAGTGCAGGAAATCCAAGGGGAACACGAAATCTGTCCCAGTTTAAAAACGTCTCAATTATCGAGGGTCCCACTTAATCTACTTCATCTGGTTTATTGATGAGGAACTATCTAAACCTTCGCTTCGTATCTTGTATCAATTTTCATCTAGAATAAGTCAACTTGTATTAACTTCGTATGCGCAATGACACTTCTCGTAGTAAGATGGAAATGTAACAATTTGTGAAGAGCAATTTCTGAATCGTTCATAGATAAAAGTATTCTTTTGCGTTTTGCTTCTTTGTCGCATTCTACTGCACAATCCAGAAGGATATGTATTTACGATTGCATTCTGCTCGTGATTACTAGACCAAAGAAATCCCAACTTCTCCGAAATCCTTATTAGTTATTGTTTGTTGAGGGGTTGTAGGCCAGTTAAAAATGGCTAAAAACATCAACTTTTAGGTCAAAGATTTTTATGTGCATTTTATGTCTCAGAGATACTATATTTTTATAATCAAGATGATTCTCAGTCAAACCAGGTGGCAATAAGCCGAGGGATTTCCTTCTAAATCGCTCAATTAGGCGGGGGTGTCAATAGCAGAAATGTCACTCTTCCGGTTGGAGATTTCAAGTTGGTTCGTTCCGGCTGTCAGGGCGATTAATGAAGAGACTTCTGCCTCCAAAATGCAACACTCAGGAAGGTTATTTTCGAACGATTCCACCCCAGGTGTCAAATTTCCAAAAACAATTCCCTCGTCGACAACCTAGGCGGCACCTCACGGAGATACTAACCAAAGCAAATCTTCCGTCCGGATTCGAACATTTGAGTGGCATCTCTGCAATAGTTAGGGAGGGGGGGGGGGGATTCATAAAAATCAAAGTCTTGTATGAAACTTTCGCGAGGTAAAGAAATCAAGAAATATGTTGGATATACTTTCGCGAATAGATGCTTTCCAAATATTTCGTGTGAATAAACTTGAATGGCTGAATGGCTAAATACTTTCAAAAAACAATGCAATTTTAAGGGCTAAAACAATTTCATAGGGGAATTGAGAGTGAGCAATAATTCTCTATAACCTTAGATCGATAGTAAGCTGCTGTAAATTTTTTTTTGAACATATTGCAAAACATTAAGCGAGCAGTAACTTTCGCGAAACGCTTGATCTGGAATTATTCACGTCGCTTTACTTTCGCGAATTTTTCGATATTCGCGAAATTCGCGAAAGTTTCTACTTACGAAAGTCTCTAGTCTTGTAGACTATCTATAATCCTGGTCAAAATTTGTGTCAACCTACAGTTTTTCTGGCTTAGGGAAGAACTGCACTGACAATTTGGACCTTTTGCCGCGTAGAAACGCTCCAACGTATGAACGTGAAACTTTGTCAGAATAATGCTTGTAACAAAGACTTGTTAATCTACGATTTTGAAGAAAAACTGATGTTGCCTTCTACCAGATCCGGTAGAATCGTATCGTCAATTCCGTAGCACTGTTGCCACTACATTTTGACCAGGATTGTAGTTCCAAAATATTTCATTTTTTGCAAAGCACGGATATTTTCTTTCTTCCATCTCCCCCTGGATTTAACTTACTAATACACACCTTTCTACGTATCTCATCTGGCTAATTAAGGGGGGGGGGGGTCTAATAACTGGGGTAGGTGGATTTTAGGAGAAATCTGCAATATTGGGGGGAGGGGGTGTTGGGTGTTATAACATGGAAATAGTCGGTAAACTTTTACAAAATTTGGTTACGACGATTTTTGCTTGCAAGTATAAAAATCCAACTTTTATTGTTAAGGGAAAAGTTTAATCATTTCTCTTTCCTATAAGGGATCATCTAAGCAACCTAGAGAAATATTATGTTTTAAAAATATTATTTATTAAGTTATCTAAGATAGCATTTTGGTCATCTTTAAAAAGTGTTGCAACCGAGAATATCACTTAATTACGGTGGCTCATTTCTGCCACATTTCTGCTCAGCAGCAGTACTTTGCATTTACGACGTCGTAGAACTCTCCATGACGTCGCAGAACCTTCTACGACGTCGTAGAACACTCTACGACGTCGTAGAGCCTTCTACGACGTCGTAGAACTCCCTACGACGTCGTAGAACCTTTACGACGTCGTGGAGCCCTCTACGACGCCGTAGAGCTCTCTACGACGTCGTAGAACTCTCTACGACGTCGTAGAGCCTTCTACGACGTCGTAGAGCTCTCTACAACGTAGAGACTCCCTACGACGTCGTAGAACCATATGACGTTGTAGAACCTTTACGAAGTCGTAGAGCCTTCTACGACGTCGTAGAGCTCTCTACGACGTCGTAGAATCTTTAAGACGTCGTAGAGCCTTCTACGATGTCGTAGAGCTCTCTACGATGTCGTTGAGCTCTCTACGACGTCGTAGAACTCCCACGACGTCGTAGAACCTTTACGACGTCGTGGAGCTCCTTACGCCATCGTAGAACTCCCTACGACGTCGTAGAACCTTTACGAGCTCTACGACGTCGTAGAAGGCTCTACGACGTCGTAGAAGGCTCTACGACGTCGTAAAAGTTCTACAACGTCATAGGGAGTTCTACGACGTCGTAGAGAGCCCCACGACGTCGTAGAAGGCTCCACGACGTCGTAAAGGTTCTATGACGTCGTAAAGGCTCAACGACGTCGTAGGAAGTTCTACGAAGTCGTAAATTTAAAGTACTACTGCTGATCATAAATGTGGCAGAAAT
This sequence comes from Bougainvillia muscus, assembly GCA_032352715.1. Lineage (NCBI taxonomy): Eukaryota > Metazoa > Cnidaria > Hydrozoa > Anthoathecata > Bougainvilliidae > Bougainvillia > Bougainvillia muscus. The sequence goes on along the minus strand of JAUCNQ010112391.1, from coordinate 4,667 downwards.
GAGCAACCGTACTTAATGCAGTAAATCGGAAAAGCTAATTTATACACTTCTCATACTTCCCTGTATCTTCAAAATCCAATTTTCGAATGCAAGATCGCCGTTGGTGTTGCCCCCTCCCCCTACAATTAGGTGACCGAGAGTACTAATTACGAAGTATGCTCCATAGCTGATAATGGAAGGATAATCAATGGTATTAATTCGTGGAAGAAACGTAGCGTTCATAGATACGTAGTCTGTCTGATGGGAATACTCGAACACCGGATAACTCGAACTTTTGTCATCTCGAACTATTTCCGTCGGTCCCTTGAACCTTTCCTTATACTTTCTTGTAATCGTTAACTCGAACCTCGGATAACTCGAACATTCCTTATCTGGAACCATATTTTGTCCTATTTTTGTCCCCCTACGGCGTTTTTCTTCGGATAACTCGAACTTTTTACTCGGGCAAAGGAAATCACAAAACATGTTGTTGAATAGTGAAATTTAAATTTCTTTCCTTTTAAGCAAATTCTTGACGTATAACAGACATATATTTTGGAAGATAGAGTTTGTCGGTCTAGCTATATTCATAACGAATGTTCGAGTTAAGTGAAGTTCCCTTTTTAAGCCGAATTCTGGCAAAAATAAGACATTAATTTGGTTAAGGCGAGTTTTTTTCATGATTAGAAAATAATAAGTGCACTGCGAAATCGATTCGTGCAGTACGTACAGTGATGAGAAAATATATGTCTATTTTAAGTAAGCAAGGTTTATCATGCCATAGACTTGATGATTTTACGTTGGGCGACGTTTCGAGAGACGTTTCTAATCATCATTTTTGATTACACATTTTTCGCTTCGCTTTTTTCGTAAATAAACAACATTTTTCCACATTTTTATTGCCCGATGATGATGAGAGAAGGATCTCTCGAAACGTCGCCCAGCCTTAAATTTCTGACATAAAGTTTTGCGATTCCTTGTCTAGAAGATTAAACCATTGTAGACTGTCGGTTGTTCTTTGCAGGAACACATTTGCGCTGAGTGTTCATTCAAAATTTGAAGTCATTTTAACCATCAAATCAAAAGTTATGGCTGCTACAGTTTCGAAATTATCCAAAAAATCAATGAATGAAAAAACGCTAGGTAATTCCTGGTAACTACGTAAGAATGAGAGATTTTAGCAGGAAGTATGCTAACGGGGGTCGACAAATCTGTCTGAAACTGTCATGAGTGAAAGAAGGTATCATGACCAAAAACGATTTCTCAATATTTCAACTTCCATTATGACAGAAATTCGAGTAATACTGTTGTAAATTTGTTTAAATTACAGACTGGAAATTTACAGACCGTACCTAAAATATGCTTATCTTTAGTTTGGATTGCCATATTGACTTGAAACTTGGTGTGTGAGGTAGCAATTACTAAACATTTACTATTCAGTTATAACAATTAGAAATATGATTCTATAATGGCTGCAGCAGGGAGAATGTTTTATGGTCTGTAATTTTTAGCGTATTAAAGCCTAACTTTTTCCAATGTTCCAAAAGTTGAAAATGGAAGTGTTGTACCTTTTTGGAAATTAAAGGGCTTACACTTCCACTTCCAATTTGAAAAAATTGGTTATTTGCAAATTATGCAAGGGCATACCTTGAAAAAAGAATTGTCGACCATACTTCAAAAAACACTTTTTATAAATTATATTTTTTACTCTTATTAAAAGGTGGATTTAAATGAGTCTTCAGACTAACCACTCTCTTCCATAGAGTCTATTTCTGCTTATGGATTATATGAAAGAGACGGTTTACTATGGTTTTTTTTTATAGTCAATTGTTATTTTACATTATTATCGCATATTAGCGACTATAAATAAATAATCTATCTATCTATCTACAATATTCAATGTAACTACATGGGCTACATGTTTTTGCCGCACGAAAAAAATGTAACAGGTCAGTGATAACTAGCTTCAGCCAATAAGAAATGAAGGAACACAAAGACATGAATAAGAAGCTCGTTGTTCATCGTTACTTTTTTGGATTAATTTATGGCGTGTATCAGGCCCGTTTGGAGGCGGATTCAGAACACGTTTTTATCTAGTCACAGCAAGAAAACGGAGATTCTAAAGTCATTATAATTTTAATTACTTTATGTGTGACCATCAGTCACTATACACAAAGTAATTATGTTACGATATGAGATATAAGCAGATGTGTCCAGTGGAATAAATATATTGTAAAGAGGATCTTTGACAAGGAAACAGGTCTATATGTAATGTAGACTAGACTGCACAATACAAAGTACTGAGACTATACACAATAGCCTTCCTTGGTAGACCGCTTTCGTTGCACTGATTATTATTAAATGTTTGTTTACATTTATATCTACCATATTTGTTTATGTGATGTCATGATGTCATGTCTACCATTATGTTAGCCTATCTCATAGACCGCTTCGCTGAAGCTCCGCCTGGTCTATAGATCTCAAAATACTTTGATGTATAATCAATTGTTATAAGATAATTGCTATTATTGAATTCAAACAAATCAGTGCCTAATTTAGTTCACACATCTTTAGGTATGTCATGTTTCATTAAAGGTTCTTTTGGTTGTCTATTACGATATTCAATACAATTTGTACAATTTGAAATCATGTCGGTTAATTCAGAGTCCATCCATGGCAAATACATTGTCTCACTGGCTCTGTTTTTTTCTAAGCATGTGTGACCAGTATTAAGTCTTTTTCGCATATCAGACCGTAGCTTGAATGGAATAATAAGTCTCATACCTTTAAGAATTAGATTATTATGCGTTGTCGAATCGTCTCTAATATTGTAGTAAGTTATTTCATCATCTGATAATTTCTTACGACCTTCTGGCCATCCTTTTTCAATAAAAGATTTAAGCTTATTCATCGTTGCATCGATTTGTGTTTCTTTAGTAATGCCGTCAAGTTTAGAGTCACTTACTGGTAGAAATGTTACTACTGTATGAATATAAGACTTTAGTTCATCTTCAATCAGTTCTCGTTCAGTTGACTGTAATGATGCTCTGCTGAGAGAGTCTGCCAATGCCATCTCTTTCCCAGGTATATACTTTATGTCCAGGTCATAACATTGTAGATATAAAATAAATCTTTGAATTCGCAGAGATGTTTTGTTCAGGTTTTTGAAAAATAGACATCTATGGGTTCTGGTCATTTTCAACTAAAAATTTCTGTCCATGCAAAAACTTTTAGACAGTGTTTCTTTCTCTAGTTGGCAGTTCTCTGATGATGTCATTGTTCGAGATGCAAATGCTATTGGTTGCCATTGTGTGTCGTGTAATTGTTCTAAAGTTGCACCAAGACCGTCTTGTGATGCATCACATGTAATTTTCGTTTGATTCTTTGGATTGTAAAACTTCAATGGAACACATGATGATGAGACCAAGTTTTTGATGCATTTTTGATGGAATTCGTTGAATTCCCAGTGACTTGTTTTTTCTATTAATTCGCGAAGTAGAGCAGTGGAACTTGCCAAGATATGCAACCATTGCTAAAAAACGCAGATGGAAGTGACATTCCTGTGACAGCTTCAATCTTGACAGGATCTGCAGATATACCATTGCCGGATAGTTTATGTCCAAGAAATGTCACTTCCGCTTTTTTAAACACACATTCGGATTTATTAAGCTTCAAACCTGAATTTTGAATTGCATTTTGAACCATCTTAGTTCTTTCATTAAGATTTTCAATAATATCACCCCAGATTATAATGTCATCTTGACTATTTCGTGTGCCTTCTATTCCTTCTATTATTTCTGCAACCTCTTGTTGAAAAATTTCACTAGCGCTGTGGATACCAAAAGATAGACGTTTAAATCTATGGCGTCCGAAAGGAGTTCCAAAAGTTAATAATCTGGATGAATCATCGTCAACTTTAATTTGCCAGTAGTCGTTACTTGCATCTAATTTTGTGAAATATTTGGCTCTAGTCATTTCTGCAAAAAGTTCTTCCGCCATAGGAAGTTTGTAATAATGACGCCTAATTGCTTTATTTAAGTTTCGTGGGTCTAGACATATACGTAATTTACCATTGGGTTTTTCCACTATAACGAGTAAACTAACAACCCGCAATCAGTAGGCTCTGTAACTGGTTCAATTACATCTAATGCAACCATTCTAGATACTTTAATGGAAGAAATGTAAGTATGTCGCGGATTTCTGAAACCGCGAAATTTTCTTCCAGCGAAAATTTCTTCCATTAAAATAGTTCATCTTTTAATTTGGCTTGAAGTGCGATAGGTACTCGTCGAGCTGCATTAATTACTGGAGTAACTGGGTCAGCAGAAATATGGTGAATTTTTGCAATGTCCCTAAGTCTCCAAAAAATTAAATTCCTTCATAAATATATTATCCTCATTACGATCACTGACAGCATAAATTCGCCAGATAGGGTTAAGATTTTCACTAGATGTTAAACCGAGAGTTCGCATCGGGTCAGTTTTTGCAATTACAAATAATGTAGGAACATTCATTCTTACCATTTTTATGATTGATAGAATGGCTTTACCGTGAACAGAAATGTCTCCACCATTATATGCTGTAAGTTTCGTATTTGATGGATGCAACTTCGGTGAGTGAGTGAGTGAGTGAGTGAGTGAGTGAGTGAGTGAGTGAGTGAGTGAGTGAGTGAGTGAGTGAGTGAGTGA
>JAUCNQ010112380.1:0-11528 GCA_032352715.1 Bougainvillia muscus | reverse complement strand
ATCAAGATATGAGTGCTGCCACGCTGCCACCAAAAAGACTGGCGACTTTCACTACCGCTACGGTCCGTAGAATTTTGGCAACAAACGGTGAGTGAGTGAGTGGCGGCGTGTTGTAAAAGATCAAAGGAATCCTCTAAAGTCGTCAGATGTTCTTTTCGCGACATGCCTTCAGAGCTTCAGCGTGCCGGCTGGCGAAATGGACATCGGTTATCAGGTAAATTATAGTCATATTAGCACTCAATCAATAATCCTGAAGCATGGACCATTTTGTTACCATCAAGCTTTAATCATAGACATATGAAGGAGAAAGAATCACTTCTGTTAATTTATGCAAAATGTTCTTTTGTGTTTTGCATTGTTCTGCTTTTAAAAAGAAAACTAGACGTGATGCTGACTTGTTTATTCTTGTTCCAGGTCCCTTTAGGGTCAAAACGACGTCATTTATAGACGTCAATTTTTAATAAAAAGTATATATATCATTTAACAGTTAATTTTATGCAGATTATAGAACAAGTTTGAGGTTTTAATTTTCCTTGCCGAACTTGTCGTATAGTGACCATTTCTTAACGCATGCAAATTTACTCGAAACTAAACGGCCCCTAGAAAAAGGATGATAACATCTGTAATATTCAAGTTTGAGTAAATCTTGAGAAACAAGAAGAAGATAAATTTCTTATCCTGTATTGGTAAAAGTTTCAGCAATCAGGATTCAAAAATAAAATGGCTATAACCCCTCAAACTTAGGTCATAAATAAGAGGGTTCTCATATAAAGTTTCCGTTATCGTTTTTCTGAATTTCTCCTTGGAGAAAAATTTATCCCACCTCATTGGATGTATCAGTTGTGATCGTCATGTTTTTCTCGAACCAATGGAAACAGATGATTTCTGACATTATTATGTATTGTTTCAGTAAAAAAATAGCAAAAGAATAAATTTAAAAATAAATCGTAATGCTTGCATAAAAACAAAAGAATTTTGTTTTAGCGCGAGCATTTAAAATGTTCTCTCCAGCTGTTTGAATTAATTTTCAATGACACCACCAGTAAAATACTCGCGCCTATAACAATGCTTCAGCTGGAGAAGTGATTCTTTCTCCTTCATATATCTATGCTTTAATAAAGGGTTAAAAGTGATGATACAAAGAGCGTTTCAACCATGAGTTAGGGCCGTCCCCAAAATTTGTATCGCAAATCAGACCATTTCCCTCACAGAAGAAGCGTCTTTGTGTGTACTTAGACACTCCATCTGTATGAAAATTTATACAAATTTCCATGGGAATTTTGTGGACGATTCCATGCTATTCATAAATAGCTAAACAGGCTTAAACCCTATTGATACCAGGCTATTTTGTTTTCAAACATACGGGAGGGTGGGGTACAAAGTACTACACCTCCAAAATGTGTGTAAAAGTTATGCTTTACGTCATAAAACTTGGCACATTGGTAATACATCATAAGCCCGACATTTTGTCGTCCTCGTTTCAATGATGACGCCACAATTTGAAATTTTTTCTGGTATTTTGCTATTTTCATGAAACTAACGCCAATTTAGGGAATAGCAGCACTGAGCAGTTAAATTATTACTATTTCGACATAGGATAGATGTAATATATACATTCGAAAATATTATTCTAATACTGACTGATTAACGAGGAGTTTTAAATAAATTACTCGAGAGAAAAAAATGGGTTGTTAATATTTTCAATTAATTTTAGTTTTTTTTGCATCATTTTGTTGTCTATAAATATATATTAATAGTCACCAATAGCAATGTTTGCACGTTAATAAGTATTATGTAAGGGGTCATCCACAAAAATCATGCAGAAAAAATGTTTTTATTCATACTTTGAATACACAAAGAAACAACTGCTTTGCTGAAAATGATATGATTATCGGTACAAATTCTGCAGATAAGATAATTTTTATCTTAGAAGTGATACTCCTTTAGTTACTTTTTGCTTTTTGAACTGAACTCTTGCTGACATACTTTAGGATTCGTCTCATAAATTCGCTTAAATTCGCTTCACAACTCTCTTCATTTTCACCTTAGATGAAGTGTTATTGTGCATACAAAATATGCACAATAACACTTCATCTACAGATGAAAATTATGCGAATTTTGAGACGGTTCCTTAAGGACCATCTACAAAGTTTGTATCGTAATACAAACCATTTTCATCACAGGAGAAGTGTTTTTGCACATACTAAGTATGCACAAAAAAACTCCTCCTGTATGAAAAATGGTATGAATTTCGATACGAATTTTGTGGAAGGTAACTTTATGAAATCCAAATTTATTATATCTTTTTAGCTCGTAAATTTGCTTTGGAAGAAATAGCACCCTTAGTTCGAGAAATGGATGACAAAGCAGAACTTAATCAACGAATAATTGATGGACTGTTTGATAATGGTGTAAGATACTAGTCTTGTACCACTCTTAAGGCAATAATTTTCTTTTTTTATGTCAAAACCGTCTGTGGAAAAGAAAAAACTTATTGCGTACTACTTCAGACATGCTTTTTGTATATGAGCCAAGACATAATCCTTTAGAGACAAAATTTAAAACAGTTTAACTTAGGAACCGTCTCAAAAATTTGCTGCATAAATTCGCTTCATTCCTGTCAATATTCACCTCAGATGAAGTGTTATTGTGCATACTCTGTATGCACAATAACACTCATCTGAGGTGAACATGAAGCGATTTGTGTAGAGAATTGAAGAGAATTTTTTAGACAAACCCTTAATTTTTTCTGGGACTTTGCTCTGGTTTAAACCTGTGTGTAGCAACATTGATTAATTCAGGTATTAAATCTCAAAATGTGTTTGAACTTGTGTATTTACTAAGTATTCCACAAAGACTTTTTTTTCTAAAAACTGATACAAATTTTGTAGATGATATATTATTAAGGGACCATCTCAAAAATTCGCTTAATTCTCTACACAAATCGCTTCATTTTCACCTCATATGAAGTGTTATTGTGCATACAAAGTATGCCCCATAACACTTCATCTGAGATGTAACTTGGCAGGAATAAAGCGCATTTATAAAGCGAATTTTTGTAGTTGGTTCCTAATAAATTGATTTCTTCATATGGATTGTCCACAAAATTCGTATTGCAAATCGTGCCATTTTCATCAAAGAAGAAGTGTCTTTGTGTGTACTAAGATGCACAAAGACACTCCTTCTGTTTGAAAATTTATTGAATTGCCATACAAATTTTGTGGACTATCCCATATTATTACATCTTATTTTATATCTTATATATATATTTATATTGATATTTATTATATTATTTTTTTTAGTTTATGGGTATTGAAATTCCTGAGAAATATGGTGGTACAGATTCAACATTTATGTCTATGATAACAGTCATTGAAGAATTAGCACGTATAGATCCCTCTGTTAGTGTATTTTGTGATGTACAGAATACATTAGTAAATACACTAATTATGAGACTTGCATCTGAACAACAGAAAGATGAATATTTACCACAGTTAGCATCCTCTTTGGTAGGTAAACCATTTATAAATTCGTTTCATTCACTGCACGAAAATCGGGATATTCTGTTTCATTTGACATTTAGAGAAAATCTGGAACAGATTTTCTCTAAATGTCAAATATTCTTATGTAAACGGTAATAGGTTATCCCGATTTTCATTTTTCATTCGGAAGAAGTGTCATTGTGTATACTTTGTATGCACAATGGCATTTTGTCTGAAATGAAAATTAAATGCTTTGTGAACGAATTAAAACAATTATTTTAGACAAATCCTTAGAGATTGTCCTCATATTTCGACTCTAAAATTGTATAAATTTCCATTCAGGAATGAAAGGAAATGATCTGAATTAATTGTGATACAAATGTTTTCAATACTACCTAACATTCTATTAGTAAAATGTTAGAAAGTTAGAGGCCTCACACAAAATTAAAATATATAGAATGATTTTATCTTTCACTATCAAAATCATACTAATTAGGGACGTTATACGAACCATTTTCATCACAGAAGAAGTGTTTTTGTGCAAACTAAGTATGTACAAAAACACTTCTTCGGCATGAAAATTGATACGAATTTCCATACGAATTTTGTGGACAGTCCCTAACTAAACACTTCCTCTGAGATTGAAATAAAAGAATATGTGAAACAAATTATAAGCAAGTAAGTACCGTATTCTCTTATTTCTTGCGTCTGTATAGGTCGGTTGTTGCCTATTCATCATATCTCTTCATTCCAAAGTGTCTTTTGTGCATACTTCTTATGAGATAAACATGAAACAAATACGGTAATCTTTAATCTTTATTTCTTTACCTTCCATAGGTTGGTTGTTTTTGTTTATCCGAGGCATCATCTGGCAGTGATGCATTTGGTATGAAAGCTACTGCACGAGAAGATGGTGAAAATTACGTCATAAATGCTAATAAACTATGGATAACCAATTCAGCACAAGCTGGTTTGTTTCTTGTTTTTGCTGCTGTTAGACCAGAAGATGGTACAAAGATAACACCGGTATGTTGTATCAGGCCTGTCACAGCACCAAAAATGAAGTTTACTTCAAGGATTTTATCATACAACTTGTAGAAATCTGGATTAAAACTCCAGATTTTAGTCATGCAATTTTTTTGGTTTGTTGCTGTGTGTCAGTTGATTTATTCATGTCGATTCCTAAAAGATACTTTACAGTACAATTGGTATTGTTTATGCATGTATTCTAAATTTAACCTGTTATTAATAGCAAATTAAAAAATCTACCTTACTATATCAACCTTTAGATCTTCCCGATCTTGGTTAGGTTGCGTTTCAAAATCTTAGTTTCACACATGCTTACATTTTTCATGCACGAATACACTCTTTTGATGAAGATAGGGAAGAATGAAACGAATAAGGTACCGTCTCAAAAATTCGCTTAAATTCGCTTCACAATTTGCTTCATTCCTAATAATTTTCACCTCAGACGAAGTGTTATTGTAACACTTACGTGTTACAGTAACACTTCATCTAAGGTGAAAATGAAGCGAATTGTGAAAGAAAACAAGTATATGAAACAGATACTTATATTGAACATTTTTTACATTGTAGCCATACAAAGCAATAACATTATTCTTGGTTCCAAAGGATACGCCTGGTCTAGAAGTTGGACGAAAGGAAGATAAGGTAAACTGTAGATCAAAATAATTCATATGTGCTTTATTATTTTTTTTATTATCTAAGTCACTAGCTTTAATGTAGAAGGCCCTTCCTCACATTTCCTTTACCTAAATTACATGTGTTTCTGACATTCCTAAGGGACCGTCCACAAAATTCGTATCGTAATACGAACCAAAGAAGAAGTGTGTTTGTGCATACAAAGTGTGCACAAAAACACTCCCTCTGTATGAAAATTGATACGAATTTTGTGGGCGGTCCCTAAGTCACTAGCTTTAATGTTGAAAGCCCTTCCTCACATTTCTGAATTACACGTGTTTCTGACATTTCTAAGGGACCATACACAAAATTCCATTTTCATTCAGAAGAAGTGTTTTTGTGCATACTAAGTATGCACAAAACCACTCCTTCTTTGATAAAATTGGATGGTCCCTAATCACCTTCAATAGTTACTTATCAATCGTTTCATCTAAATGAAAAGTAGCATTGAAGAAAATTTACAAAGCAAAATTATCAAGACGCTCCCATCCTAAGGGACCGTCTCAAAAAATTCGCTTAAATTTGCTTAGCAAATTGCTTATTAATTCGCTTCATTTTCATCTTAGATGAAGTGTTATTGTAACACTTATGTGTTACAATAACACTTCATCTAAAATGAAAATGAAGCGAATTACGAAGCGAATTTAAACGAATTTAAGCGAATTTTTGAGACGGTCCCTAAAAGAGTGTAATCATGTAGTTATGATCATGTAAGTGTTTTGAAATGTTTGTTTGTTTTAGCTTGGCATCCGTGCATCCTCCACGTGTCCTGTAGATTTTATCGATGTTAGGGTGAGCATACGTTTAAATAAAATGCTCAAAAATGTTTTGTGTTGCCTGTAGTACCATTTTTATCACAGAAGAAACCTTTTTCTGTGATAAATTGCTATATGTGTCTTTCTATATGTACCAGACCCTATTTTAGACCTTTAAAGGGTCCGTCAATCGGATGCTTTTCCTTAAATTAACACGGTAAAAAGAGTCTTTGAAAACTCGTCTCTATTACATAAACATTGCCCTGTTTCAACTGACCTGTCGCTGTCCTCCTATTATAGACCCTGTTATAATATTACCACGAATTTTTATACGAATTTTGTGGACAGTATGAACCATTGCACTTATTTTATTTGTCAGACTTGACAAGATTTTGAAACAAATTCATGGTGCAGAATAAAAAGCACACTAAAAGTACGATGCACAAATTTGTTTTTAGTACTTTCGTCTTAAGATAGGATGATTAGGTACCATTCATTTTCACATCATGTCATAAACTGTGCACATAAGGCAGTGGCACAGTAGTAAAAGTGGTAGCACATTGAGCTTATCATCAAGAGGTCTGTGATATGGGCATGGAGGTATGCAAGAAAATATTCTTCCCAATGAACATTTGCAAAAAGTGTATCATAGAAAGTTTGCAGATGTGTTTATTTACCAACTTTTGTCCCATGTGGAAATTAAATAAAGCTTATTTTGAGGAAGAAACATGCATGAGCTTTGTCGGTATACAGTATAATGTAATGGTTTAGTTTCTTTATGTTTATGATAATGTAAGGGACCGTCCATCAAATTCGTATATATATAGGAATTCGTATCAATTTGCACTTAGGGTTCGTCTCAAAAATTCGCTTAAATTCGATTCACAATTCGCTTCATTTTCACCTTAGATGAAGTGTTATTGTGCATACAAAGTATGCACAATAACACTTCATCTGATATGAAAATTAATAGAAATAAAGCGAATTTAAGCGAATTTTTGAGACGAACCCTTAAGAAGTGCATATAGATGTGCATTTTCAAGTGCTATCGTACCTTGCGGAAAATAAACTTCTATCAAGCTATCAATTTGGTTTCCGCTCATCGCGATCGCGATCAACAGAGCATGCTGTTATACTTCTTACTGACCATATTCGGAAAGCCATGGACGAAGGAAAAATTGAAAAAGTCATGGATCTATTATTGACAAATTAGAACAATACGGCATCAAAGGAATTGAAAATGAATGGTTTGTGATTATTTGTTCGGCAGGACACAATTTGTGAATTTCCGTGGTATCCAGTCAAGAATGGACCATATCTATTGTGGTGTTCCACAAGGATCGATATTAGGTCCATTGTTGTTCTTGATACAATTCAATGGAATTCACAATTGTGTCAAAAATTGCAAGATCTTAACTTATGCCGATGACACCGTAATATATACATCAGGAAAATCGCAAACCGAAATAGAGAACAAGATAAATAAAGATTTATCATATATATCTATATGGCTTAGTAGGAATCAACTAATACCGAATCTCAAAAAAGGAAAGACCGAGTCTATGATTTTTGGAACGGATAAAAAGCTGAAAAATACACATGACATGAATATTGTTTTTAGTTCTCGGAAACTGAACGAAACACAAGCGTAACTACCTTGGAATTACCCTAGACAGGAAATTATTATTGACAGATCACTTTAACGCATGATATAAAAAAGCTACTGGTAGACTAAGGTTGATCTCCAATGTTAGAAATCTGTTAACTAAAAAAGTAACTTTTGCATTGGTAAACGCTATAGTTATACTGTCCTACTGTAACTCTCGCTCGTACTGAGAGCCAAAAAAAGAAGCTACGTTCTATTGAAAACCTCGCGAAGATTCTGATAAACGATAGTATAAATGTTACTTCCATAGAAAATCGGCAAACTATGAGATGTTGTACTTTTGTTTATCAGTGCTTTTCTGGTGTAACAAATGTAGGGTTTTCCCATTACTTCACAATTGCAACCTCTAAAGTCAGAACTCGCAATGCGGGTAACTTTTTACGTTTAACTAGAGTACGCCTGGAAGTTGAACGCAGGAGTTTTTATTTTATGGGTTACAAAATGTACAACGAATTACCGTTGGAAATTCATAAAGCAACAACATTGGTTGAATTTAAGAGATCGCTCCAGATGCACTTTAAGTGATACTTGCAGTCATTCTGAGTGATCTCGCAAGGAATTCTATCATACGTAAATCTCAATGACTGTTGCTATATGTATCTTATTTTATTTTATTTCATTCTAATTTATTATTATTATTATTTTTATAGTTTTATACTTTTAATTAACTTTTAACTTTTATGGAAATTTTCCACAGTACCTGTGCAAAAAACAGTAAATTGTTGTACTGATATAGTTGTAAATATCCTGTATAAATATTCGTAATAAATAAATAAATAAATAAAATGTTCTCTTCAATGGCTAAATTCTAGTCTAATACGAGTCAGATATCTTAAGCCAATAAGATCATGAATATTATAAAATTCAGATCTCGAAGGTCTGATAAATCGAAGGAGAAATTTCTTAAATATACTTACAGATTCAGTGGTTCTGATTTCGTGACTTAAATTATTCCACTGGTTAACACAATACGGGAAAAAGGTATTACCATAATACAATATTGTTAAAAATTGTAGGTTAGGAATATGTTCTCTTAGATATTCAGGAGATATACCATTTAATATTTTCCAGAACGAACACAATCTACGATACCATCGTCAGTCTGAAAGATATTCCAAACCTAGCTCTTGATCAATTCGGTCCCTAGATGTTCTTCTTATAGCACCTGTTATTGCAAGGGCGGCAAGGACGAGTCAATATTAGGACGATCATATATTATGTCTCCATAGACAAGATGTGGTCTTACATTTGACTTATAAGTTGTTAATAATGAATTTCGAGGCAAGTGCTTATATAATCTTCTAATCATTCGTATGACTTTGTTGGCTTTCGTTATTTTCCCAGTCAAGAGAAGATCAAAGTTAAGTTTAGAATCAAGAGTCGTACCAAGGTGTTTGTGAGACGTAATGGAACTACTAGGCTATTATTATATGTTGAAACTGGGTGTAATGGTTGTTTGAGCTTATGCGAAAAAATGACAACGGCAGCTTGTTTGTTGGGATCCAGATTAAATGACATCTTCCACTGAAAGGTTCATTCTTTAATTCGGGTGAAATCAGCGTTTATTATCTCGTTCGTTTTATTTACATTTGAAACAATCAAAAAAAGGCACGTGTCATCGGCAAACAATTTGATTTTAGTCCATCAGGTAAGTCGTTAATGTAAATAAGAAAAAGTAACGGACTTATACTGAGTAATTGAGATATACAGAAGTCCCCAGGAATAAAGCCAGATTGTTTTTTTACAATTGTGTTATATTCCTTTAGATAGCAAAATAGATTATTATATAAGATTTTCTCAAACACTTTTCCAAAAATAGGTAGAAGGCTAATGGGTCTATAGTTTTAACTAGGTTCTTCTCCTCTTTCTTGTACACCGGTACTATGTTGCCACACTTCCAGGATTTTGGAAAAACTCCCGTTTCAAAGGCTGTTTCAAATATTATTAACAAGGAAATAATTAGTGTATGACTACAAAGTTTTCTCATTCTGATAGATATTTCGTCTTACCCATGTGCTTAGTTCGGTTTAAGATCTTTGATTATTTTTGATATATCATTGCTGTTAATTGATAAATGATTTAGGCGACTATTAGTTTTAAAAGAAACTTTCGGTAAAATACTACCATTATCGAAGATATTGCATTGGTTTGCAAAGTAATTATTAAAAATATTCGCTTTATTCAAAAAAATATTTCGAAATAGTCATTCACTAGAAGAGGAGGAATAGCTGGAATTTTATTTTCCTAAGAAACCATTCATACTTGACCAAAAAGCTTTCGGTCCTAACAATAGATCATTTAATTTTTTCCCATGATTTTTGAAATGTGTTGATTTGCTGGACGAAAGTTGATCGGATCAACCTTTGACAGGTTGTTTAATTCTGATTTATCTTCCGCTCTCCGTCCGTTCGCGATGTACATCCTGTAAAGTCTATTTTTCTTACGTAGCATTGTTTTGATATTACTTGTTATCCAAGAGGATCTTTATATTTGCATGTGATGGTTTTATGAGGAATAAAATTTCGAAAGATGTTCAATAGCGTCGACGTTAGAAGATCTACTTGCTCGTTTGGATCAATGTTAGCAAAGGCACCAACCCAATTAAAATTAGATATAGATTTCTTAATTATTTCTTCTTCAGCTTTGCGATCGGTTCAGACTTCTCTGTTATAAGAAGGGGGTAGGTGAATTTTCAGATTAATCTTTGCGAAAAATATTTGATGGTGACACGTGTTATACAGTGATGCATGAACGCAGCTGCGGCTTATTAGATTTGGTTGGTCAGTAAATATAAGGTCGATACATGAAGGAGAGCAATTAGGTTGGAAATGAGTTGCTTCAGTTATTATTTTAGAATAAATAGAAACATTTGATAAAGACTCCAATTCCAAGCCGCAGGTGTCATCTATTTCAACAAACCACTTTCTGTATTTGGCATTAAAGTCTCCTAAAATAATTCTACAAAAAGGAGATTCTAAATTTAGATTAGAAAGAGTAGCTTCAGAACCATCCTGAAATTTACCAAGTTCGACATCCGATTGGAGGGGGGTGACCTATAAAGGCATGTTATAAAACACTTCTTTCTGTTAACTTTACTCACACCTGCGAAAATGGGCGTGACAGAATTTTTTTTCCTCAATTTCCGAAGTCTAATTTTCATATGGCTCACCTTCGTTGTGCTGTTTGCCTTTGTTCGTGTTGGCAACGGATTCGCCAGTTTTACGCACTTGGCTTTGTGCTAAATGATCTGCAACACAGAGCACGTGGTCCCTAAAAGAGTACGGCCATTTTGAACCCTATATAGTGTAGTTACGTTTTCAAGATTCTGATTTTCATATGGCTCTCCTTCGTTGTTGCTGTTTGCCTGTGTTCGTGTTGGCAACGGATTCGCCAGTTTTCCGCACTTGGCTTTGTGCAAAATGATCTGCAACACAGAGCAAGTGGTCCCTAAAAGAGTACGGCCATTTTGTACCCTAGATAGTGTAGTTACGTTTTAAAGATTCTAATTTTCATATGGCTCTCCTTCGTTGTTGCTGTTTGCCTGTGTTCGTGTTGGCAGCAGATTCGTCAGTTTTACGCACTTGGCTTTGTGCAAAATGATCTGCAACAC
The DNA here is from genome assembly GCA_032352715.1 of Bougainvillia muscus. Lineage (NCBI taxonomy): Eukaryota > Metazoa > Cnidaria > Hydrozoa > Anthoathecata > Bougainvilliidae > Bougainvillia > Bougainvillia muscus. Next base: position 314 of record JAUCNQ010112380.1, on the reverse strand, counting down.
AGAGCGCGTGGTTCCTAAAAGGGCGCGGCCATTTTGTACCCTAGATAGTGTATGAACGTTTTCAGGTATGTTTTTTATTGAATCGAATGTAGGTTTTCTGTATTTTAGTTTTGTTTCAATTTTTGTTTCGAATATGAATCTGCGTCCTGAATATGTGTCCAGGAAAATTCCCATACGAAGGTGATAGACAGAAATTCCCCTGCGTAATAACTCGAACATAGGCGGACTCAGAACATGCTTTTACCTAGTCACAGCAATGAAATGGAGATTCAAAGCATTCTCAAACTCATTAATTTTTAATTGCTTTTGTATGA
>JAUCNQ010112369.1:0-11529 GCA_032352715.1 Bougainvillia muscus | reverse complement strand
TAGGCAAACACCTGCGAAAAAGTGTAAAACTATTAAAATTTCTTTGAAATTTTAATGGTTTTATACTTCTTCGCAGGTACTTGCCTACTGTTTTCAAGCTTCTAGATCCAACCCTGCTACTGAGGCAAAAGTAGACAGTTTTGTTATAGAAAATGTTTGAGACCGTAAGTTATTTGATAGACGTGATAGAAGAAGATAGACGTGGAAAATCCTAAGCTGTTGTGCACGAATTCAACGATCATGAAGCTTCATATAGGTTGATAATTACATAGGAAATGTATTCTTGCATACCAACTAAGGGATCGTCCACCTGGTACGATTAGCGATACGAATTTTGTGGACGCTTCCTACAATACAATAATAGCCAAGTATGGCTAATATTTAATAGCTGCGAAAGAAAGTACTTTAACTATCAGAACTTGTATTTTTTATCCCTTTACTTCATAATGTTGTTAAATGGCCACACATACCTTAGCAATCCTACAGTATTAGCTGCAGGATTGTTAAAGTTTGTGTGACCATCTTGGACATCATGTATTAAAGGGTTAAATACCGTCTTCAAAACATTTAAGCATGCACAAAGACATTTTTAGTTTTACGAAAACAGACATAGCCACAGTCTATCTGCTGATCTAATGTTGCTGGGCAGTACAAATTTCAACACAAACTATACATAAAAAATCTAAAAGTAACATTTTCACCGTTTAATGACATTGCTACCAGTAAACGATCACACATACTTATACGATCTTGCGATATTTTTAAGTATGTGTGACCATTTTCTGGATATTGTATATTAAGGGGTAATATCGAAAGTTGTTCAGATAGAAAGTCAGAGAGAAGTCTGATATTTAAATATGTAACAATCGCATTCCCTGGCAAGCACTTAAAACTACTAATAGCCTACTTTAAACTTTGTGTCCAGTGAATTGTCATGCAGCAGTTACACAATCCAGGCCTTTCAAGTATCCGCCAATCTGACTCTGACTCTTAAATTATGATGGTGAAAATGCCCCTTTTATGTAAAATAGTTCCACATTTTCTATGGCTTTTTAACATCAATATCGCCCGTGTTAAACTGATCAAACACGAAGAGCTCGCTATACAGTTTTGTTTACTAATATCCGTTTTCCTAACACTTTTTAAGACTTATTTCAGGTTAAGTAGAAATAAATGGTGACAAATCTAATTGTACGAGCCCTCGGAGCTCTCGTGCAAAAACTTAGATGGAGTACAAAACTCACAAATTGCTTCATCTACACCTCCGAGTAATGTATGTACAAGACCGTTATTTGGAATGAAAATTGATAGTGTATTTATAAAGCAACCTTTGGAGATGGCTCTACTATAGAGCTTTCATGCTGATGCTAAATAACGCATCGTCCACAAAATTCGTATTAATTTTCATACTAACTAAGTATGCACATAGACACTCCTTCTGAACGAAAATTGATACAAATGTTAATAGGAATTTTGCGAACGGTCCCTAAAAGTATATCGTCAATTTATTTTGCTGTGATTTAATCATAAATATTCAAAGCGTACATCTAAACAGTTATATTCAGACATGACTATGTAGAGTGGATTTAGGGTTCGTCTCAAAATTCACTTAAATTCTCTACATAACTCGTTTCATTTTTTATCTAAGAAGAAGAGTCGTGCAATTACTCTTCTTCCCAGATGAAAATTGATATCAATGAAGCGAATTTCTTAAGCGATTTTTTGAGACGGTTCCTTTATTTCTGTAATGTTATGATCTGATATAATAAGGACCAAACTTTTTCATATAGTTTCTAACATATTCTTTCACCTTTAACCTCACCGAGTCGTTACAAGTGAGTAAGGATTCATCTTTGATGCGTTGAATTTCTTTCAAAATTAAACCATGTGTTAACTAAAAAACAACAAGAATAGCTAGGTTAAGGGATTGACTGAAGGAAAACAAGTATTTCATAGATAAAAAACTTATTCTAAACAACCCATGTCTTCCTGTATATAAGATTTATGGGGTCTGAGAAATACAATACCTGAAGTTCTCCTAATTATCCGAAGAAAGCTACTTTAAAAACATAATCATACTTCCTCTTCTTCGAGACTACCTACATATTCAGACTTCATCTATTCTTTCTTACTTAAGATTCAATTGATTTTTTGAATTCAGCGCTTAGGAACCGTCGCTTCATAAATTCGCTTCATTCCTATCAATTTTCATTTGAAGTGTTTTTGTGCATACTTTTGTATGCACAGTAGCATTTCATGTGAGGTGAAAATGAAGCGATTTGCGAAGCGAATTAAAGCGAATTTTTAAGACGAACCCTTAGTTAGATTATTTCATTTTCAAGAACATTTTAATGCTTAATGAAATAACTAAAAAACTTTTTTTTTAAGAAGTGTCTTAATGTATACTTTGTACAAAAACACTTCTTCTGAGATGAAAATAAAATAATCTGTCAAACAAATTTACAGCGAATTTTCAAGGAACTACACTAATGCTGGGGTGAATGAAAATGATACATTTGAAACGAATAAATGAAACTAATCTTTGTTAACTCTTTCTCAAAACCCTAAGAAACCTTCTCAAAAATTCGCTTTAATTCGTTTCACAAAAATCGTTTCATTTTCATCTCAGAAGAAGGGTCATTGTGCATACTTTGTATGTACAGTGACTCTTCTTCTAAGATGAAAATTGATATCAATGAAGCGAATTTCGAAAGTGAATTTTTTGAGACGATTCCTAATATTTCTAATATTTTTTATTTTTTACGTTAAAAAGCATCTACAGTGGACTCTCTATAACTCGAACGATTTCGCTGGCACGGTGGAAACTCCCTAACTCTCTATTACTCTCTATTACTCGAATCTCTCTATAACTCGAACGATTTTTGATTCCCCGTGGCTGTTAGAGTTATAGAGAGTCCACTGTATCTGTAAAAGGAAAAACTATTACCTTCCGCGCTAGAAACTTGAAGTCGTCAATATTTTTGATTCGTCCTTGTTTACAATCTACCTTCTGATATGCGTTCAAACAATTCACAACAACCGATGACATCTAGAAAATAATCATGAGAGCTTGAAGTACAATGTTTCCTCATAAATGAATAGAGTGGTGAGACTCACTGTAGGTTGCATAAAAATAGGGAGCTTACGCACAGTCTAACCTACAACGAAGATTTCACCTTTGTGTATATAGGCTACATGCGTTCCATCCTCATGCGTGCAAGTAGCCTACAAGCATTAAAGTAAATACGGCGTTACCGATGTAGATTAGGCTGTGCAGAAAACTCCCTAAATATATCATGGTATTGGTAATTACAAACCTCGTGATTTAATAAAACTTAGACTAATAAGCTCAAAAACACGAACTGCCGTAATAAAAACGCATCTTTGGAACCTTTCCTTGTTAGCTAGCTAAGGAATAGTGTAATCGCTCAATTACTCCGCTTCATTCTTGCATGCACAATAACATTTCATCTGAGATGAAACTGAAACGATTCGTGAAGCAAACTTAAGCCAACCTGCTTAAGTGAAATCTAATGGCAGTATAAAAGAATAAAAGTTACCTTGCTTTTGAAACTTTCTTTGATTCTGTGTTTTTCTGTTGAGGAAATTTGTTTTGAAGAGGAAGATTTTGGACCAGGTGGTGTTCGTGGACCATGGTGATGTGTTGTGTCAGCAGCAACGATACGTGGTGAATAACGAGAAGAAGATGGAGAACGCAATGAAGGCGGGGAACGAGATGAGTCAGACGAGTACTAAAGAAGAAAATAAAAAACCGATCAATTACGAAATGGCCACAGCATATTATTAAATTAATTAATAAATTAATCCAAAAATAGTAACAAGTTTTCACTTTTAAGGAATATTTTATCGTGTATCAAAGAAAAAAAATACTCAAAAACAAAGAAAAAAAGTTATGGTTTAATTTATGGATTTTATTCGAATATTTTATGATCAACATCACAGAAAATGAATGAACACTCTTTGCAAGAGCAGGTTTTCAATAAAGACATCAATTAAGTAAGTTTTTAACTATTAATTTATCGTGTATCAGGCCTTTTAGGGACCGTCCACAAAATTCGTATGGAAATTCGTATCAATTTTCACCCAGGAGTGTTTCTGTGCATATTTAGTATGCACAAAAACACTTCTTCTGTGATGAAAATGGTTCGTATTACGATGCCTGATTTTCATCAGGTTGTTTGAGAAATCGCCAAGGATTAATACAACATTTTATGCAGTGTGTTGTCCAGTTAAAAAAAATCCTTTTAATGTGCTACAATTTAGCCTCGGCTATCAATAGACATCTGGGAGTTATTCTCTTGAGACTTTTGGGAATGAAGCTGTTCGAATACTCACTAAAAAGGTAATACAAAAAAATTCAACACGTTAAGGAATCGAACTTTGTACTTTTTTTATTCCATGACACCGACAATGTTAATAGCTAAAATGTCAAAGTTAAATGGTACACTTTTTATGTTATTTCTCCTTAAAGTCGTAATCTATTTGCACCATTAATTAGATTTAAAACATTTATCAGCGTAATACTTACGGATTTCCTATTTTTCTTTGATGGTGGAGGAACGTCTTCGTCGTCTTCGACAATATGCATCGGAGGATCCCATGATGTTTCTCTGCAAGTGCAAACAAATCACGATAAGAAGTACAGAAATAATCAAAAAATACATGGGTAGATATGCAACGAAAGGCTTGGTTTATCAAATAAAGCTGGAATTATTATCTCAAACTATGAGATCATTGGAATTAGGCCATGAATTAAAGTACAGTCAAGAAGAAAAAGAAAGCCTTTGACAAATGTATACACAACACATAACAATTCAACAACAAATGGAGTTCGTCTCAAAAATTCGCTTCATTTTCACCTCAGATGAAGTGTTGTTCATCAGAGATGAAAATTGACAGGAATGAAGCGAATTTCTAAAGGGGATTTTTGAGAGGGTTCCTTACCGTGTCAATGCATGATAATAATACATTCGACCTTCACTATCTGTAGCTGTTTTCCAGTGCGGTGGTAATGACTGTACAGGTTTTGATCGCGTCGGACTAGCAGACGATGTTCGCATTTGTGGTGAAGCAGTTGTCGAGCTGCGATTTTGATCAGGTGTGCCCTGAAGCGATCCATCTTGAGCTTGCTTCAAACGTTCCGCATTTAATAGTAACTGAAGCTGATTTACCACATTTAAAGTTGTTACATCAGGTTGTGTTGAAGGAGCCATTGGAGCAGAAGGAATGGAAAGCTGATTGTACGACGATTGCGCAGTATTCATAGGTGAAACTAAAGGAGAGTTTTGTTGCATTTGATTAGGTAACATAGGATTCATTGGAGGCATTGGGGGAGGTTGAAACATTGGAGGTCCTGGTGGTAACATATTCCCTGGATACACTGGACCTCTAGTGTTTGACAATGTCCCGGATCCCATGAGATTTGAAACATTATGTCCAACAGGTAAATTCATATTTACTCCACTTCCGTAATTCGGAGGCTGTTGTTGTTGTTGTTGTTGCTGTTGTTGAGGTTGCGATTGGTTACTCCATCCTTGCGAGTTTTTCCTCCACGAAAGAACAGAGTTATCAATATTGCCATCAGAATTGTTTCCAATGTCTCGATTGTTCATTTTCCCTCGGTTACTCCATGGACGAGGAGCACCCCTTCCTCTCCAACTATTATTCGAATTCCAACTACGATTCCACTCATTATCATTGTCATAGTTACGATTGCGATTAGTTCGATTTCGACGTGAATCTCTCCTATCCCAAGAGTCATCATTTGCATCCCACATTGATGAAGAATCTGCCCCTTGGTTTGTTGAATCAGAATTTCTTGAATTACCATATCTCTTTCCCCGATCATCATTGATATTTGGTGATTTTCTCCATTCTCTGTTACCGTTTCGCTTATTATTATTACTGTTATCAGTGCTATTGTTATTTCGTTTCCCATTGTTAGTATTACTATCTGGCTGTGATTTGTTTCCAGCGTCATTGTTTGGTTCTTCCAACGTTTGCATTAAAAACGCACCGATACCTTTATGTATTCGATTTTTTTTTTGTTTATTGGGTGGTGAGGAGAACGTACTATCTGCAGCCATTGTTTTAGTAGTAGTTGTATTGCTTGGCGAAGCTTCAGATGTAGTATGACGCGATGGAGAGTCGACAGTTGATTTTCTAATATAAAAACAATAATGTAATTTTTTGTTAAACCTTTTAATAACTTGTGTTTAACAAAATGGTCGTACTCGCTAGCAAATGCTTCAGGATTGTTTAAGTATGTATGACCATTTAATACCTTAAAGGTTACCTCTGATACAAAAACAAGTTTATCTCATTTGAAGCATCTATGAAAGTGTAAATTTTTTGACGTCACAAAATGTACGAGGAGGCCTACAGCACTAAGGAGAACCATTAAAATGTACAGAAAATGGTACGGTTCTTTAATAGAATAAGTTTTATATAATTTTTCTGAAAGATAATCATTCTACCTTCCCTAAAACACCTTTGTTCTATATTAAAAGAAATAATTTTGCCAGTTATGTCCATTTACTTAACTTTTCTTTGTATCAGCAGGCATTCCCTTACATTTCGTGACGTCACAGTTTTAACAGTTTCAACACCTTCAAATTGTAATATCTCGAGAACGAGATAAGAGTTTTCAAAAATTCCAAAAGATTCTTTCATCATTCACTCAGATATGCTTCAAATGAGATAAACTTGTATTGTATCAGAGGTAACCTTTAAGTGCATTAATTTTCGCGACAATTAATTAAAGGGTTAAATTGATGTAAGAAATAGTGCAGTAGGATAGCTATTTGCTTTACTTCTGCTTTACATCTCTAACGCAAGTAACAGATTTACCAGTTTTACTGCCAGGCTTCAATCCAGGCCTTCTAAGCTTCCGCCTATCTGACGAAAGTGCCCCCTTAATGAAAAATAGTCCTAAATCAGATGCTGCTCTTCTATTCTAGAAACAGTCAGGGCTTTTAAAATTGCATCACAAGGGGAGAAAAGGTTGATTAACGAGGTATTATCTGTTCTTACTCTCAAATATTTAAGCCTCGTGTTCTTATTCTCGCGTATTAACTCAATGTATTTGTTACTTTTAAAGATGGTAGCTGTTACATTTTTGTACGTTGTAATTAGTGTATATTGTGTATATTTGTACATACTTAGCATACACTTCTTCTGTGATAAAATTGGTACGATATGTGGTACGAATTTTATGGACGGTCCCTAACATAACATTCGGTCTATTTACAGGCACGGCGTCGCATGGAGGTCTTCAGCCCATCAACAATGGCTACATATGACAATATTTCACAGCTGACTATGCACATAGAAAATTTATATTTAGTATACCTTCAAGTTCAATAGAGGTGTCTCATAATTATACAAATAAATAGTAGAATGCTTTGTGAGTGAAATAGGAATGTAACAACATATGAGCTCAATACTCACTTTTTATCATCTGGTAATGGTGAAGAGGTATCAGATTCGCGTTTCTGTCTTCTATCCTAAAAAGTAAGAATACCAAGTTGATAATATTTATATGTTAATGCCATCAACAATCTTAACTCATCCAGTACCTAAGATGTAAGCGATTACAAATCATTGTTTGATTAGCGACTTGGGGCATCGAATGAGTTTAGCCATGACCACACAACAAACAATTTTACTTTACTTAGAGATACAATTCGTTACATAATTCTTTCCTCTTAAATCCTAAGACAAAAACTCTTCTGAAAAAGGTTTGATTTGCAATGTAAAGGTGATAATATAAAGCTGTAAGAAAAAAAGTATATTTACAGGGGTTTGTGATTTCTTTGGGATGCGAAAAACTTCTTTTAGCTCTTTCCAATCTTCCAGCAAGGCGGCAGACAAAGTTGGAACATCTCGTTTCCGCGATTCCTTCCGTTCTTTCTTTCTAGTAATTTTATCTTTCTTTTTTGATTTTTTACCCCCCGAGGCTTCATCAGTAGATCCTAAACAAGATCACAAAATGTTAGAAATGTCGGTAAAACCCATCCACAAAAATTTATTTGGTAGACAAAACGTAGTATTTAAAAAGATAACGACACGATTTCCGATCAGATAGATATTATGGAAGGTTTCTTATCAAGCAATAGCCATGGTGGCACAATTGAACAAGTAACAGACTTTTTATTTCGGAGACGTATAAACACAGTTCGTACTACGTCACTATTTTTTTTCAACTTCTTGAAAGTTTCATACAGATTCATAACGATTCATAAGACACCATCAATAAGGAACTGTCCATAAAATTCGTATAGATATTCGCATTAATTTGCATTGAGAAGAAGCGTCATTGTGCATGCTTAGTATATGTGATGAAAATGGCACGATTTGCAATGCGAATTTCGTGGACGTCCCTAACACATATGTAGAACATGTGTTTAATTTTTTTTTTTTAATCAAATTGATTAATTGATTTTTAATCATAAGCATCAATCATAATGGGCAAGATTTATTGCGAAGCACCACGGAAATATGCGAAGTCGTTCAACAAGTGACTAGTGAAACGTGTGGTCGGATTTATCTACCTTCTTCAACAGAAGACAATGTTTGCAGTTTCTTCGTATTTTCTCCATCTTCTTTGGATGATTCTTCTTGACTTGTATTACCTCCATCGTCATTCTTATTTTCATTATCACTATGTGATTCATCATCTGATCCATCCTCATCACGTTTACTCGGGGTAGATGCACTATCTTCTTGACTTGACTGATGGTCAGTAATAGATGAAGCCCATTTGAGGATCACACCCATGAGTTTACTGTCGTCTAATTCATTCTTGTTAGGTATAGGGATGTGCTTCAACGTTTTCAAAATCTAAAACAAAGAAATGTTGAAGTAAAATAAATTCTTTGAAGAGCACAAATACTCAGGGTTTACAAAAACATTGGTACATTACAAAGTTCAATGCTTCTTTCACCAGACAGCTATCTGGATACTGCACGTTTCTGGCCACAGATGAGACAATTATTGAATATTCAAACATACTTGAGATCACAAGATTCTATGAAAACGAGAAGAGTCAATGAGCTTAATTATTCCATTAAGAAATTGGAGGAGAAACGTAAGGTGAGTAATAAACATTATTCGAATTAATCGGAACCTTTATACAACGATTGGCAGGTCTATAGATTGGTAGATTGCTAGGTCTGAACTTTTCATCTCAAGGGGCAGCGTTCGATTGACAGACCCTTACACCCATATGATGTACTTTTATACCTCTACTTTATATTTTGGTTTATCATCAGGAGCATCTATCATCCAGCTCCACAAAAGTGCAAGTCCTTTGTAATGAACAAATGCTTTTAATGGGGCTTCTGGGGATAACTGAAGAATCTTTAATAATTCTTTTCGTTCATGTAGCGTTTCAACTTTAACCATTAACCGCAGTAGTTCTAATGTCTGCTTCCCTTCTTTTAATTCCCATTTAGATCCAAGTAAATCGTTTAGTTCTTCTGCCAGCTACAAATAAAGTATTTGATATTTATTAGTAAATACCATTAAATGCATAAATGCTCTTATTACTGCCTGGAGCATTTATTAAATTTTTTAACTTTACTGGGCGTTCATTGGAGAGAGGCGTTAATTCGAGAGTGGGCGTTAATAAGAGCATTTATGGTAGTATGCATTTTTCTGTGTTTAAAGTAAAAAAACACATAAAAAACTAACTATTACGGCGGGTGACTGTATGTTCTTAATTCACTCGCTGTAACACATTTCTTTTATTGTCTTTTTACTTTTGCGCAGAAAAATGCTTACTATTTAAATAATAATGGTATATTTATGCAAAATGCACTTTTCAACAAACATGATGTGAAGTCTGGTTCGCTCTGTATAACTATTTTATACATTGGTGAACACTGATGGAAATAATTGGGTATCAGGGGCAGAAACAGGATAACTGGCAAATAGTAAAAAATATTTCTTCAAAGCAAATAAAATGCCATACGCATAAAATAATTTGAGATAGAAAAATGTAGTAATGAACCACTGACGAACGCCAAATACTAATCACTGATATTTCTCATTAAGAAACATATTTTAAGGATTTTAGTTAAATATTACTTACTTCAGATTCATAAAATTCTTTCATCTGCTTCTTCTTTTTCTTTTGTTTTGAAGATGAGGGAGAGCTGGACACTAAACAAATAAGATTAACATAAATAAAAACCTGATAGTAGCTGTAGCAGGAGAAAATTCAAGATTAATCGAAGTTTTTTTTGTTAAAGTCAAAACGTATTTTCGTTTTTTTATAACCATTGTGTATGAATAATTCAACAATGAAAATGCCGAAGCAATAGCCACGGCCCAATCCAGAATAAGGAACTAATACGAATAAGGTAGTTCAAGACATAATAATCATCTCTGAATCCTTGAATTCCCAATGTCCATTACCACTTATTTAAACTTATTTGTGGAAAAAATAAATTAAGGGGTTAAGGGTTCGTCTCAGAAAATGGCTTTAATTCGCTTCACAAATCGCTTCATTATCATCCCAGATGAAGTGATATTGTGCATACAATGTATGCACAATATCACTTCGTCTGAGAAGAAAATTGACAGGAATGATACGAATTTATAAAGTGAATTTTTGAGACGATTCCTAAGAGGCAGGATCTGATTTGTATCTGATTTGTAACGACTGATATCAGAATTACCGACTCACATTTACTAATTTTCTCTATATAACTTGGTATAGAGTTGGTTGATTCGATTCCAATAACTTTACGGCAGTTTTCAGCTCCACAATAACATTCTTGAGGTTTCTCGCTAAGTATAAGTTATAAATGTCAAGCAAGGAAACCGTCTCAAAAATCGCTTTATAAATTCGCTTCATTCCTGTCAATTTTCATCTCAGATTAAGTGGTATTGTGCATACTTTGTATATAACACTTCATCTGAGATGAAAATGAAGCGATTAGTGAAGCGAATTAAAGCGAATTTATGAGACGAATTCTAACCATTTCAAAGTTTATTTCTAATAACCTTCCCTTAAAATACAACTCGCCTACAAGATTTATATACAAATTTAAACATAAGTAACTGCATCCTTTACTTTTAGCTGCAGTAGATACTATCAGCCAGTGCAGTGTAACAAGCATCTATTTCATCTCTTAAACATTTACATCTACCTTTTATGAAAACAAGAAAGATAAAGAGCGATGCAAAGGGAATTGTACATAACATTCAACTTAACCCTATTCCACATGGGGGGGGGGTCAAATTGGCCCACGACAATTTCGATTTTGAATAACTTTTGATTGGTTTGTGCAAACTACAGTAGCTGTAATTTTGGACTTTTCCCAAAATTTACTTAGCTTTCGGAAAATTGCGACTTTTCATTATCTTTCTTGTTATTGAACTAATATGGTTGATAATTCTGACTATTGAGATTATGTTGACACTTATTCGGATTCCAGTCATTATGGGTTAATTTACAGACCAGAAATGCTAATTTACAGACCAGATATTTGATTTTACAGA
>JAUCNQ010112358.1:0-11529 GCA_032352715.1 Bougainvillia muscus | reverse complement strand
AATGAAACATATTTGATGAATAGTACAGATAAAGTTGCTATCTGACAAAAAACAAATGTCCGTCCAACACAAAAAAACTTCACTAAGCTTGATAACCAAGACCATATCCTAGTCAAGAAAAGTCAAGAAACGTCTGGCAGCGGTTGCATGGAGATTTTTAGAAACTAGAAAGATCCAACTAAGGGATGGTAAGGTGTTTTTTCTGTTTATCAGAGATTAATTTTTTCCCAAAAATGCAACCTATTTCATAATAGACCCCATACATAATATAATTAAAATTAATGACTTTGAGTACTCCATTTACAGCTGTGACTAAGTAAAATCATGTTCTAAATCCGCCTCTGCCATTCTAGTCTACCTTCACTGAACATCATCATATGTGAGATACACTACATGAAAAATAATATTATGTAACAGCACAGACTACAATTGTCTACACCTAAGAAAAACAACACGACATGATGGTGTTGTTGTAGTCATATGGTGTCCGACAGATAACTGCTATCCTATGGAAATTCATATCAATGTTTATTTAGAAGGAGTGTCACTGTGCATACTTAGTATTTACAAAAATAGACTAGCAAGCGTCAGTCTTCAAAGAACAAATACACAAGAAAGTTATTTGCGTGCGCGAGCCCTCGTAAACAACAACCAGTCTCGCAAGAAAAGTGTCTACCTATCTTAAAACATGGTCTGCCCTCCATAAATCCACTAGCAACCTTTTTTTTCACTCATCAGTGGCACTTTGTCTTATGCCAAACTATTCTAGCACGAACGTCTTCTATGATGAAAATAGTATCATCCAGAAGCATCCCTCCCGAGGTGTTCTTCAAAATATCTGTTCTGTAAATATGCAGCAAATCTCTAAAAAATCGAGCATGGTGGAGTGTATTTTTAGCATAGTTGCAGGCTTTATGCCTGCAACAATGCTCAAAATGAACTCCACCAAGGACACTTCTGTAGGAATTTTTCAAATATTTTGAAGGACACGTACAGATGGCTGCTTCCGATGATCTGTGATACGAATTGTTGTTTTCCTTTACATAGATCATCTTTGCATAGTTTGACGTAACAACAACACCAAAATAAGTCGTTATATATATATATAGAATTTGGTAAGATTATATTAAATAGTTTATGCTCATTAAGACCTTATTATTATTAATAAGAAAATAGTCATTACCTACATATTACCTTGGTAGAAAATAACTATTAACCATTGAATGGTCATACATGCTTTTAACGATCCTGTAGCATTTGCTACAGGGTTGTTTAAAAGTGTGTGTGACCATTTTACTATTATTAAGCAAAATGGTAAAATCAATTTTTACATATATTTTCAAATAACAAGTAATCTGCTATGCTCTTATTTTTTCCTTAACCCAGTATAGATCTGAAGCGTGATTGAATGATTGCATACTATTGGCTAGATATTACGTCTGATGTTTTATTATATCATTGATAATAAATCAGATATAATAAATTGTATAAGCAATCTTATTATGGATTATATCTATTTATTTCAACAGGTAGCACTTTATATTTTTATCTCTTTTCCATCTTATCAAAAGTTTTGAGTAGTAAAGCAGTAATAAGGAACAACCTCATACTTAGAACCCTTTCATAAACTTATGCATAGGCGGATACAGAATAAACTTTTCCTTAGTCAAAGCAATAAAACTGAGATCAAAGTCATTACTATAATCACAACCTCGTACCATTGAAATATTTTTCTTTCATAATTCTATGCTGGTACTCAGAACCTTTTTGTAAAGCTATAACACGGTGACAGAGGCGAACTCCTAGTCACAGCACTGAAATGGAGATTCAAAGCATGCTCAAAGTGATTAATTCTAATAGCATTCTGTATGAAGATGGGTCTTAGACCCATCATCATACAGAAGGCTATTAAGAATTAAAACGTTTAGCTCTTCCTCGTGTTGCTCTGACTAGGGCTGGATCCGACATTGATGGTTATAAATCTGGCGTATTTCAGGTGTAGTTTCGTGGGTTAAAAAAAACTTACCACCTATATCATTTGCACCTAATTTTTCGTTTCGATTAATAGGTTTAAAAAAACAATGTACAGGGTGAAGATGATGCAGGATTAGTAAAGTATTCTTAACTCATATGTTGGCAAGGTGCATCAAAAAGTTAAACTTATAATGAATTATTTCAATACGGTTCGAATTAAGATCTTTATTATATAATTATTTATTGTCAAAACGTATCCCCCTCTAGCATTCCTAGGTAGACTGCGCTTTCGTTGCACTTCGCTTGGTCCAACTGGTCCAATTTTGCATTCACAGTATTTCAGTTTTCTGTAATGCTGGCGCTTGCGCATTCACCAAAAACTAACGTGAATATCCGAAGCGACGGTAAAAAAAACAAGGTGGTCCTAGTATTACCGTGAACGCATTAAGTATAGCAGTGGTGGTAGATCAAGCGAAGTGCAATGAAAGCGCGGTCTACCTAGGAAGGCTAATCCCCCTCTGGTGCATTCCACTTCGTCGGCATAGATTTGTTAATATTCCTTACACCATAAAACTAGAGATAGGAAAATGTTCGTTCTGGGACAGTTTTGATATGCTTAACGTGCGCACATCGACTAAATCGATACTCTGCTTATATATACTCGCAGCGTTTTTTAATCGATAAAAACTCGATAAAAAACGCTACATCGAAGAAATAGGAAAATTCGGAAAAAATCGGGGAAATCGGAAATATCCGGGAAAATCGGAAAAATCGGGGAAATCGGAAAGAACAAGCCCGGGCATGCCCAACTCATCTTTGGGTCACGGTTGACTGCTCATGTGCAAAACTGCACCAGAATTCTATCCACTGGCTTCAAAAATACAATCAAAAAATGTGTACATAAGATGAATTTGTTTGAGACCCAAGAGATGTGTAACGAGGCAGTCGCTTGTCAACCCTTGTTGTTGCAATCTGTTCCTAACCACTGTCAGACGCATTAGATAGCCCGGGGGTACTACGCCATGTTCCCAACCACCTCAAGACCCAAGAGATGTGCGACGAGGCAGTCGCTCGCCGGCCTGGGTACTATACCACGATCCCAACAGGCTCAAGACCCGAGAGATGTGCGACGCAGTAGTTTTACACGATACTGGGGCGCTCAGGTATGTTCCCAGCCAGTTCAAGACTCAAGAGAAGTGCTCAGAGGCAGTTGTAATCGACCCATGGTTGTTGCGGTGGGTTCCCGATTGCCTCAAGACAGCTTTGATGTGCTACGAGGCAGTCCCTCGCCGACCCCGTGTATTATACCACGTCCCAACATGCTCAAGACTCGAGAGATGTGCACCAGGGCAGTTGAGAGATACCCACAGGCGCTCGAGTATGTGCCTGATTGGTTTGTGACCCAAGAGATGTGCCAAGTGGGCCTACTTAAAGTGGTATCTGCCTATACGCTTCGAAAGGCGCAAAAAGCCTCGATCTGGAAAGAGCTGCTCCCTGTGGCTTGGCATCCTGATAGATGGTGGGATTGGTGCAAATCAGAGGATGAAAAACGAGAGATTGAGAAGTTGTGGCCCACCACAACCACCAGCACCAAAATCAGCACGCTGATTATTAGCCGCCCTCCGCTGGCATGACAAGACACACCATCTGGTTTAGTAAACGAGCGTCACGTACTAAACTTTATTTGAGCACCTTATACCCACGAGGATATTCTAGCCTAACGTACAAGCATGCGTGTTTAGACCCCTTGAGTTGCTGCGTGATAGGCTCCCAATCGTCGATGAGGTTTGTCTCTTCATCGATGGTCTTTACATCACTGCGTTCCTTTGGGTACCACGTAAAAAGCATCTTGCACTGCCTGCAGAGGTTTTTTGGAAGGGCTGCACAGCTTTGCGTTAGCAGCAACAGCGAGTGCTCGCAATGTCGACCGGACACTACCAGCTCCAACAACGGTTGGCGACGCTTATCAAGTGTGCTGTCAGCATTCATATCATCAACGATTAACAAGCTTTCCTTTATTGCAAATTGCTTTGAAAAGAACTCGATCCACTGAAAAAGCTGATCTCCGAGCTCGATCAGAAACACACTGTCGTCGATCCACAGAGGTTTACAATCTAGGTACGTCTTATACCAGTGCAGCTTTGGGCATAAAATTACGATGTTTTCAAAATGGTTAAAATACTCGTTTAGCAGCAGGTCAAGGACACGTTGGGTCTTTCCACAACCTGTCGGACCTGTGAATATTGCAGTGCATGGTTCTTTTACAACGTCAATCATGCTTTTATTTAATATCCAACGCTGTTAAATCACCCATTTTGAAAAATTGACCTGACCATCTTGGAGGACGTAGACCTAGCATTTAATGTCTCCTGTTGTATCGACCTTTTTATGATCTGTAGTGTGCCCCCATCACTAGTGTTTTTGTGTCAGCCACTGCCATGCAAAATGTTTTCGGGAACCGACCTGAAGTCAACAAAAAGACAATATCCCGAGGTGAAAAATTTACCCAAAGTCATACTCGTGTCTTTATTTTGAAATTACCCTCTGGCCTCGCTGTACATGTCATTTGGTAGCATGCCATGGGTATACAGTTGATTTGGCTCACCTTCGATAGCGATGTTTACCTTTGATATCAGGGGATTGTAAACGTCTTCTGGGTCTGCATCGTAAGATTTTCGCCTAGCGGGGTCAACAAAGAGCAGAGCCACGTCCTTTAGAGATTCACTCGGGACGTTGACTTGAACGTTCCACGTGGTGTCTGATTTTTTTAGGGGGATAACGCGATGCCGAAGCACTCGGTCGTAGGGAAGAGCCATATCAGATAACTCGCCTTGAACACGCTTAGCAAAACTACCTTCTTCTACCTTGTCGAACTCGAGGGCGATATTTGAAATTTTGTACGTCCCAGCTGCCACTTTAGCAGTAGACCCTGATAGTGTACCAGCGTCTTTGACTACGCTGGAGTAGGGCGCAAAGTGTATGGTAATACTCAGACGATCATCGATCAGCACAAAAGGTAGGTGGTGAGTCAGTTCAAAGTACTGAGCCAGCGGTATACAGAAGCGATTGCCGTACACCTTTGCAATAGCAATTTCTTTACCACTTGCAGCGTCCTTGGCTCCATCTGCTGTAACTCTTACCTTATTGATGTTTTTGCCATCATCGATCTTGTTTTCAATGAGAGCTGCACGCTCTTTCTCAGACAGCCAGATGTCATTGTAACATCGCCAGACATCGAAATCTTGGATACTCCGAATCTCGTTTCCCTCGTAGCTAATCGTCAGCTTTGTGATCAGGGCACTGGCGACGTTGTTTACCGTATATCGCGTGCCTATGGGTGTTAGTTTTCGTTGCCAGTTTACCGAGTAGTTTTACCAGTGCTTTGAGCTGCTTTTGAACCCACTCTTTTGCACCGTTTACCGATGGTTTACTAAGTACATCCTCGCCCCCACCTCCACCACCTGTAACTGCTTGAACGATCGACTCGATAATCAGGTCTAAAGAGGTCAGTACTGCAGCGATGGTGATGCCTTGTTCTCTAAACAGTATTTTGATCTTTTCGGCGAGCATCGTATTGCTATCAAGCACCTTTTCACTGGTTTTGTCGAATCCACGCAAACTGGCATTGCAGCTCTCGTCTATTTTGCGAAACAAGTTGAAGTCGTGTAGCTCTTTCGTCTTTTAGACCGCTGAGACGTCGGTCGATCATGGTTTTCTTCGCAGCCTTGTCTTGTTCTGAAAGTGCTGAATCATTTTGCAAGACGTTTAATTTTTCATGCTTGACGGCGATATGTTTCCCATTATTCGCGAATTCGCCCTGTATCCTTCGAAGTGCCCTGTCCAGCCCAGTAACTCTCACATCGGTAGCTGCCCTTCTAAACTTGAATCGGTGCCCACACGTCTAATTTCACTATCAACATCTGATATCCTTAGACTTAAATCATCGAGTGGGAAGAGTCTGAGAGAGTATTTTAACGGCAGATTTTTGGATTTTAAACCTCTCAGGTGTGGTGCCAAATTCCCTTTTTACAATAGCACCTAAGGCTGCGTTTAACGTGCTTTCTGCTACCCATTTTCCGTCTAGCTTGGTAAGGTTTACCCATTTTCCCGTAAACTCATCTCCCTTGTTGAACTGTTAGGCCGCACCTTTGCCACGTTTCAACCGAAAGCGATCGCGAATCAGTAAGTTTTGGTTTTTGCTAATAAAAATTCCGAGATGTTTGTAGAGATCATGCAATTTGCCTCCTGTAAGATCCACCCATTGAGCATCTGTACCTCTAGATTCCGCAGGTATTTCCACTGCGTGCGTTAAAAATGATATGTTTCCTCGATCCCACGAGGCGGTGCCAAATCAGCCGGCTGTGTGCGGTCGAGCAACGAAATATTTTTATCATACACGGGGTTAAACATTTATTTTAACCTCGTCCTACGTATTATAAATGATGAGAATTTATGGATCTAAGCTTGATATTACCAAAGAAATCCGAAAGCGCTTTGCTTTCAAGGGCAGAAAGCAGCACCTTAAGGTAAGTCATATGCCCAGCACGATCAATCAAGGGCAAGATCTCGAGGTCAAGATACCAAACCTGGGTAGTAGTAACGTCATTATCCCCGGTTCGCGTTTAGTCATCGACTCATCGACTCGCGTATAGTCATCGACTATCCAAAGAATCAGAAACAAACAAAACGCTCTGGAGATCGAGGCTGCTATGACCCAGAAAAAAAATTCATAAAAACAAAGCAATTTGTAGAACGGATGTAGTTTGTTATTTATTACAGTATTAAAAAAAAACATAACTGTAAAATTAATCCTTTAATAGGCTTTTATTTCCGTAGTATTTCATATAACTTCTTGTTCCCTATGACAACAGTTATTTTCCCGTTACTAATAAATAAACAATTTTCAATTCTCTGATAGAGTGAGTTTCAATTCTTCCCTATTAATTTTCCTCTAAGAAGTGTCAATGTCATTGTGCATACTTAGTTATGAAAAAGAAAGAATCAGAAAGAGACAAAATGCCCTGGGACCGGGGTTGTATAACCACATCTGCACGGAGAACCAAAAGTAAATTTTCATTTTTATGGAATAAAATGAAATAAACAATTTCCACGTTTGTCACTTTTGTAACAACGTTTGTTTAACGTCATTTTTACGCCGTATATACCAACTGGGGTATATATTATCAGTTAGCAAGCTTTGTCATGTCATAGATTTGATGATTTACGTTTGTCAATGTTTCATATTGCTAGACCGAAAAATTTCCAAGGATATTTATGTTGGAAATTATACTTGTTTTTTCTGTTTGAAACCCTCCAAAATATCCGATTAATTCCGTTTTTTTTAAACTTATTCGCTAATATAATTAATGTCTAAAGGCATATTACGTTAATTAATTCTAATGACGCCATTAGGATATTAGGGTAGTTTTGATTAATAGATTGTTTCAATGAATTGACTAGGTTTATTTGTATGCAACAGCAGATTTTAACAGGGAGAAAAACCATGTCTCGATGCTGTCAGCGGCGAATCCAGAACAAGTTTTTAACTAGGTTAAGCAATAAAATGGAGAACAAAATTCATTAATTTTTAATAGTTAAACATAGTTTAACTAATTATCATGTGTTAAACAATTAAAAATATATTAGTGTTAGGACACGTTTATATGGAAAATCGTTGCGGGTGAAATGAACTGTCATGGCTACTGTGATTGGTTAAATTTTTCCAACGGAAAAATTTAACCAATCACAGAAGCCATGACAGTTCATCTCGTCTATAGAAAGTCTTCATGTAAACGTGTCCTAAGCAGAGTCTCCATCTTCGTGCTTTGCCTACGTCTAAATCCGACACTGATTGAGCTTATAAATACCTCGGTTCTGTTCTTCTATTCCAGTATTATATTATTTTTTCTTACGATCCTTTCTGTGGAAGTTACATGTTTTTTGTATAAAAAATATTTTCTTGTTTTTTAATTTTGTACATATCAACAAAACATACAACAAAACTATAACAACACTACAAACAACACTACAACAACACTATAGCATAGTGTATAATAATACTACAAAACTACAAACAGCACTGCGACAATACTACAGCAACTTACAACAAAACTACAAACAACAATGCAGCAACACTAACACACACTGCAACAACACTATAACACACTACAACAACACTACAACAACACTACAACAACACTACAACAACACAACAACAACACTACAACAACACTACAACAACACTACAACAACACTACAACAACACTACAACAACACTACAACAACACTACAACAACACTACAATAACACTACAACAACATTACAACAACGTCTCTTGAACGCAATCCTAATTCATCGCCTAGCAAGTTCGCTGAATTATCACTGCATAAGAAATCATGTTTTACGTTAAGAATTTTATCAAGCAACCTGCTAAAATCTGGAGTAAAACTCCAGATTTCAGCTGGTTGGTTGATAAAGTCGTTAAAGGACAACATAACTTTTCATGCAGGGTGTAAAAAAGACTATATCCAGTTATACAACCTGCAGTTGCAAGTTGACATGCATTAAAATGTAGTAAAGTTTTACAATAGTAAAATGCAGACTCAAAGACATTGATTTTTAAAAGCCTGACGTATCTTTAACAACCCATAATACACCATCGTCATATATGATCGGTTGCCAATTGTCATAGGATGCTCATACATTGTTCAAATAACGTCATTAGATGCCACAAAATCTTAATGACGTCATTTTGCTATCATGTATGCTGGCCAAGACTGATAATTTCTACTTCTTCATTGGAAATCACTGTACAACTCCAGAGTGGTTAGACATTATAATTTTAATACACACAGAGGGTGAATAGCTCACTTGGTGAGGCGATGTGCTTGTACTACAATGGTCATAATCGCTGCAGGTTCGAATCCCACTAAGAAATACATATTTATATACGTGAAAAACAAAGTGACTATGGTTGATTATTAATCATAAGTATAACATAACTATAAATCCAACTAAATTCAACTTAAATAGTGGGAAACTATCAGCGTCTACCAGTCTAGTACTAACCAGAACGATGATGTAAAATGTTAGGTATACATTCCACAAGCAGACCCACAACAGTCTAATCTGCCAAACCCCTAGCCTGGATAATATAAACTCATAAACTTAAAACATTGCACTATTTGACCTTTAAAGAAAGCCTGTCCAGATTTTCTCTTAATCTAAAGTAATCATATTTAATCGGAAATGGATTATCCCGATTTTCATGCAGTAAGAAAGGTTGCTATAATATATTTTTTATATGACCCACCACAAATCAACTAACAATTTAAACAAAACTAAAAGTGTGGTAGACTTAGACAAATTATTTAACTACTTCCATAAATAACAGATTTTCCTTTTTAATTACAATAGTTGTGAATTATAATTCGATAATTACCTCAACCTTAGTCCGTTCCAATTGATGAAATTTTTATTAAATATTTATGTTAATTGCAGCCTCGATCTCAGGATATTTTGTGTTACTCTGAAACTGTAAAAATCCCCTCCCCCCTGTGCATTTCGTCTCGTGGACATATTTTGTCTTGTGGACATAGATTTGTGAATGATTTGTTAATGCTATCCTGATGTCATAAAACTTGGCACAGTCGTACACCACATCATCAGTTAGACATTTTGACGTCGTCGGTTCAATTATGACGTCATCAAGTGGGTGATGACGTAATAATTTGACGTTTTTTGTGGATATTTTTTGCTATTTTCATAAAATTAACGTCCATAGAGGAAAGAGCGTAACTCAGCAGTTAAATTGTTATTATTAGACATTATATAAGTGTAACACATTGAAAAATAATGGTTACTTCTAGTTCTAGCTTTGACTAGGGGTGGATCTAGTACTGTGCATTTTCGCATTTTCGCATTTTCTTCTTTTTTGTGTAAAACATACGGTGGCTCATAGGTGACATTTTTGTTCCCGCCAGTTATAAGTGTCGGCAAACACTTCCCGCCACTTATAAGTGTCGGCAAACGCTTCTCGCTACCATTTCCTCTGAGGAAAGAAAAAGTTCTTATTTCAGATAGCACACGACGATACATTATTCCTTCGGGATTCGTGCGGTTACGAGAATATATTCCACTACGATAAGTAGGAAGAAGTTATGAAAATAACAAATCACGACTATGACTATTAAAAGGTCTATGTATGTAGAAATGTTTCTGGGCTGAAGTTATAAATGTTTCCGACAGGGGGGATGAGATTTTACTTCCAATCTCTCCAAGGAATCTTCAAATTGGTCACATCCTACTCTGTTCCAACAGGAATAGCATTAAGTTTAGGAGAAACAACTTCTTAGGGATAACGAAATTTGCATTCGTACTATTTTTTTCTCAGAATACGTGCCTTTAACGTACTCCAAAAGAAAATCTGATATTTGAGGTGATATTTTTAAATCATATATTTGTCCTATTACGAGAACTTCGGTTCCCTGGCAACAATGTTGATTCTTTAAGGTGATATGTATTACATTATTACAATGACAGATATTACATATTAAGAAAATTATCATTTTATCACCTTGGGAACCTTGGGAACCTTCCAGTGGACCGTAGAAACTTTCGTAGTAAGTGTGATTTACAAATGTCATTTTAGTTTAATTATCTATCGGAGTATCTCGTATCTCCCCCCCCCCCCCCTACCTAAAATTTGCTAAGAGTTAGCTATTGAGCTATTGAGTTGAAATTTGGCACATATGTTCCTTGTAATAAGAGGAACAAAATGACACATAATTCAAAATGGCCGCCATTTGGTGATGACGACATCAAAAAGTTCAAAATTTTCCAACTTTTTAGTAAAATATGACCAATTTTCAAATTTCAATAAGGAGATATCTATAACAAATTTTTATAAATGACAATGGAAATGACGTTATAAAAAATGTTGAAATTGAAAGGCGTTATTGATATGAAGATATGGTATCAGTTTGAAGTCAATTTCTTCAACAACAAAAAATTTTTGTGGTAATTTTATAAGGTCTTAGTAATTTGAAATTTATGACCATGTCCGTTATTTTTATTTGAAACGATGGTGTTTACATGTTTTCGGACATGTTTTGATAACGCAGATGTAATGTTGTTTGTTTTTTATTTTACCGGATAATATTAATTGTAAAACGTTTCATTTCAATTATTATCCAGGCAAGTAATAGAAGCAACAAAAACAAACAAATACTTTAATTAGTTGCAGATCCAGTCCCCAGAGGCGGCCTCAGAACACGCTTTTACCTAGTCACAGCACCAAAATGGAGATTCAGAGCATGTATGATTAATTCTAATAGCTTTCTGTATGATGATGCGTCTCTTAAGATCCATCGTCATACAGGAGGCTATTAAATATTAAAATTTTTAACTCTTCCTCGTGTTGCTCTGACTAGGGCTGGATCCGCCCCCGCAGTCAGACAAAGAGTATCAAGATGCAGAACCACAGGCGGATTTAGAACATGCTTTTACTTAGTCACAGCAGTAAGTGGAGTACTCAAAGTCATTAATTTTAATTAT
>JAUCNQ010112357.1:0-19825 GCA_032352715.1 Bougainvillia muscus | reverse complement strand
CTAGGGGTCGTTTGTTAATTTGTGTAAACATGATTAATAAATAGTGGTTTTGAGATTATATATAGTAGAGTCTTTCTGAAAGGTTTTCTACCGCAGTACCTCATTTGTGCATAATAGCATCGTCCGCCAAACACAAATAAGCTTTAACCAGAACAACTGTTTGTCGTATACTGCCTAACTGCTCAAAATCCATCATCCTGCTGCCAATGACGTCCTGCAGTACCTCATTTTCCAAGGTTGTTATGTCTTTGCCATTATGCATAATAGCATCGTCCGCCAAACCCAGGTAACCTTTAACCAGAGCAACTGTTTGTCGTTGACTGCCTAACTGCTCGAATCCATCATCCTGCTGCCAATAACTTCCCATCTACCCATCTACCACTGCAAGGGAGTACTTCTTTGTTAAGGCGGCACACATACGCCTAAAGCCAAAATTCGCTGTCAGTCTCCTAAGTTAGAGTTACCAGCGATCACCACGTGGAGGAGGGGTTGGCTTGCAGGTCCGAGGCTATTTGAGACGCAAGACACATGTGTTCTTTTAAAACACGTCATTCACCCACCTTGACCACCGCTTATTAAACAATGTAATGCAATACTATTGGCTTACCATAAAAATTGACAAAATTATGCAACTGTTTTTCTTCATAATCCATATAAAAAGATGGACAAAAAATTCAGATTTTCTTTAAATTCACACCATATGTCCACCCAAATGAGGCAATAAACGGCTAAGTTCAACTTTTACAAAAATATAGCCCAATTTACGAAGTTTCAGGTGACTCCCTGTTTTACCGCTTACGCTTTATTTTTCTGGGTTTTTTCGCATGGTCTTTGGTATCTCAAATGACGACTGTTCTGCTTTAGGATGTATTTTGTTCAAGATCCAGATATTGCTTATCCATCGATGTTCATCGCAATGAATTGGTTTCATTATTTCTTTCTTCTATGCCATTATTTACAGCTATTCTAAATATTTATTTATTAATGTATTTATTTATTAACTTTTTAACAATATGTGCAAAGCGAAAAACGGCTTCTAATGGTGTACAGTTGAATCCTGATAAGTGGAACCCAAGATAAATCGAACTTTCGATAAGTGGAACCATTTTTGCTTGTCCCTTGATTTTCATTTGTCCCTTCTTTTCTTTGGATAAGTGGAACATTTGACAGGTTCCCTCATGGTTTCACTGTATTCGACTGTATATGATACTTTTCATTTAGGTGTTTTGAAGAAAATATGGTTTTAAAAACGCTTGTTTTGGATCATAGCCAGTAAGTGTGTTTCTTTATTTCTTTCAATAGTGTGTTTCTTGCAATCCACGGCATTGCTAAGAGTGAAAAGATCCCTGGCAGGCAGATGGTTTATTTAACTCAACTTATTGTCATCATTTGATCTTTGCCCGCTGATTTGGATGTTTAGTAGCAAGCAATCTCATGAGTTAGGATCAATGTTACACATGCAGAGCACTTTGTAACTTTCCCTATTTATATCTGGAATCTATAACGTTATTAGTTGAAATTTACCGTGCTCTCCAGCAGGCATAAAATCACATAATTTCATAAAGAGTGATAAAAACTGCTGGCTGATATCATAAAGAGCAGTATATACTAAATATATATATACATCTCCTGCGAAAAATTTGCCATGATAAAATGAGTTCATAGCGCTTCTGGTGCGTTCCCGGTGCGCTACTGGTGCGCTCTACGTGTCCCTCATATTATGATTTAACAAGCGCTTCGTACGCTCCGAGTGGCGATCGAGGCGGTCTGAGCGCTCTACTTGTCAGTGTTCTAAGCGCTCCATCCTCCAATTACGACTTCTGTATTTCAGTTACTTCGATGGACAGTAAATCTTAACCAAAATGATAAGAATGATCATGTATATGTTCCCGATTTGTAGCCATTTTAACAACGTGACATTATAGAACGGAATTTTAACAACAAACTTCATTCATATTTTTTTTCTAAGTTTCGACAAACGACAAACGTTTTGAATAGTTTTTAAATTAAGGAAATGTTTCAAAAACTTTTTATCTAAGAAAGTTTGAAGTCTTATAAAAACCTTTGGAGGTATCAAATGTAACGTCTTTATCACGCAATTTAAGTCATTAATCAGAGGCGAACTCAAAACATACATTTACCTACCAATGCATTAGAATGGGACTTAAAGTCATTAATTTCATTTACTTCATGTATGACGATGGTCTGTAAGAAATTATTAAGAAAATAATTGTGCTCCATCTCGATGCTCTGACTAGCGCTGGATCCGCCTCTGTTAATTTATTTCCAATCCAATTGGAACGGATTAAAATACTTTTGTTTAATAACTTATTCAGATATCTCTACTTATGTTCGCGTTGTACATAAGAGTTCTTCCAAATTCTGATATACTTAGCTATACCTCAGCTTGCGTTCGCGTTGCACATGCTTATACTCACGATGCAGATAAATATTTGTGTTGTACCTTAAGAATACACTAACCTTCAGTTATGTTCGCGTTGTACATGCAACTTCTGGTGAAATTGAAGTTATTCAGCTAATGTATGCTTAAGTTCGCGTTCTACATACTTCTACTCTCTGTTGTGATGGTCTTTTAATACTCCGATTGGGATAGATCGATTTTTATCGGAATAAACTCCATGTACTCACTCGCTGTGTCTTAGACAAAAGATAGACGAAACATTAAAGTCAATTGAATATTTTTGTTTGTGTTCTGGGCATGTTTGACTCAATGACCATTCATGAAATCGCCTTGAAATTGATTTTGTTTACTAACTTGAGAAGAAGAAATTATTTTTTTTTATCTCAATAACGTTTTTTAATGGGGCGAGAGCTTGGAGCGCATCGAGCGGCGTTCCAGGATGCTACGAGCGCTTTGTAGCGCTATGTTTAGGATGCAAACACTAATACTTACTAATGTCTTGAGTAAGGTAGAGAAAGATGTTAATAAGTTAGAATATAGATTTTTAAAGCAATTAGTCAAGCCCTGAAGTCTTTCTTTATAGAGAAAAAGGCGATTGAAGAAGATGGCATATATATGCAATTTTAAAACTAGTGGCATACGACTAATCAGGAAACTCCTGCTCTTTAGCTGATGAGTTAGACTATATTGTTGAACGCGAAGGTCAGGATAGGCACATGTCTCTGTATCATCAGAAAAGATTTGGAAAAATTCGTTATTCGTCAGCCTCAATTTTAACATAAAGGTTTAAAAGTACATTCAAAGAAGTATCCTTAACTGTGGCTGAAATGAGCAGTACAGAAAGCAGTCAGGATGACTTCTTTGAAGTGATCCTTTGAGATATGGTTGTTCAGGAATAATAAAAGGTGGACCTTATCTGAAGATTTGGAATTAGAAACATCTGATTACAGCAAACAAAAGCCTGTCGCATCTAAGCGTATCTCATCTCCTCATCTCCTCATCTCCTCAACCATCTAGCCCTTCCAGTTTCAGTGTTGAGAAATCTCCTGTATTACAGTCTAACACATCTTCTACATCTAGTGGTCTTATTAACAAAGGAAACACTTGTTATGTGAATGCTATTTTACAGTGTTTATACATGTTAACTGGCTTTTCAAACAATTGTCATAACCAAGGTGCTAACTCCCAACTTATAATAGCTTACCATTAAGTAACAAAATCGCTATCAGCTTCAACCAAGGCTACAGATTCTTCACTATTTCCGCTTTCCTTACAAAAAATCGTTCGTTCTGCAGGCAACTCCAACTTTAATGTCAATTCCAACTTTAATGTCAATTCCCAACAGGATGCTGCAGAGATATTAGAACATATTCTCACTGATATGTCTAAAGATGCTCCTGTAGCATATGAGTCTGTTAAGGTTCAATCTAGAATAACTTCCACCTGCAATATGTTTGCTTAGCTTCAGATGTATCAGAAAACAGCTTATTTACACTTCAGTTACCTTTAGCTTCTTCTGTACCATCAGCATTGCAGGTTTTGTATGAGGAATAGCAGTCCCAGCAAAGACTGTCAAAAGATCAATTGCTTCCCACAAAATCTGCTAGTACCAATACTTGTTGATGAGGACATTTACACAAAAAAAACTTTTAACTTAATTGCAAGTGTAAACCATGATGGTTCCTTAACCTCTGGTCATTACTGGTCATTTATAAAATGTCCAGCCTCATCAACTTGGTTCGGTTGTGACACCCATTCCATGCCTCTTCTTACATACCTTTTTATGGTTCTCGACAAGGTAGTGCTGATGTTGGATGAGTATTGAAAGCAGGAAGTCCTTTTCACTCTTCCAGCTTATGGGAACCTTGATGCCGTTGATGTTTGGAGTGGTTCTTGCAGGGACGTCCTGCCCTGCCGAACAGGTAATATGAAACAGCCCAAAGGCTGAAGATTCCCGTACCGAAAGGGGGCATTGAGAACCAGGTTGAAAGAAAATGTGACAATTGAATTTTTAATTTATAAGCTCCATGTGAGGCTCAAAATAAGAACAAAATAAGGACTAAATAATTTAAGAACAAAATTTCTATATTGATTTCTGTTAATCCTTGCCTAATCGTTTGGTAGCTTAAGGAGTACAAACAATAGGCAAACGAGACAAATTTGACCGGTTCCACTTTGATTTTGCATCGTTATTAATTTTTACAGCGAAAAATAATAATTTTGAGTGATTCGTGGAATTTAGAAATCAATTTAGATTAATTTCTGTAAATATATAACATTCTCTCATCTTTCAGTAGTTCAACGAGTACAAAAAATAGACAAGCGAGGCAATTTTGACCGGTTCGACTTAGATTTTGTATCGTTATCAAATTTTTACAGGGAAAAAAATAAATAATAGTGATTCGCGGAATTTAGAAAACAATTTAGACTAATTTCTGTAAATATACAACATTCTCTCATCTTTCCGTAGCTCAACGAGTACAAAAATTAGGCAAAGAGGCAAATTTGACCGCTGTGCCGTAGATTTTATATCGTTATCACAATTAAGATTAATAACATTTTATCATCTTTCAAAGCATACAGAAACTAGGCAAACGAGGCAAATTTGACCGGTTCGATTTAGATTTTGTATCGTTATCAATTTTTACAGCTAAAAACTTAGAAAAGCAATTGTTGTCAATGACTAAAAATTATTTGTGCTTTTCCAGTGGCACCGCTGCCTCTCTATATTATATCTATCAGCACATAATTGCAATGAATAAGGTGTTACCATTTGGAGAAACAAAACACAAACGAGAATCCTTTTATCTTTGGCTAGCTCTGCTGCTATAAAAACATTCCTGATTGGCAGGTGGCAATATAAAGCCAGCTACACCAGTATAATAAATAAAGGATAGAGATGTGATCACCTTGCTAAATAAGAATTACAAAAAACCCTTCGTTCAGAGCAATCTTCGTTCAGAGCAATCTTTTTACCAACACCTCTTCTTTGTTTTTCTTTCTATTTTTCAAAACATACAGACCACGTTGTACTCACTGTGCGTGTTTGTTTAAAATGCTTTGTGTTGTTGTTGTGTGAGTCAATAAAAAGAAGTTAAAATATAAAAAGGTCTTCTTTCTTCGCACTTCGGTGTTTCCAGTCTCGCAGTCTTCTTCGTCTGATCTCATGGATCCGTTATCAAATTTTTACAGCGAAAAAGCATAATTTAGAGTGATTCGCGGAATTTAGAAAACAATTTAGAATAATTTCTGTAAATATACCAAAGTTTACAGCCAAAAAATAAACGGACCACTAGGACCAGAAAAAAACACCAAAATACGACGAGAGATCGCCGCCGCCGCGACGACGACCGATCACGGAATGTCCTACAGAAAACATTCCCTTACAGGAATCTAATAATTAATTTTTGTTTGTTTTGATAACCCAGTTTTGAACCGTTAACAGACTACCCACACTCTTAATCGCAAAGGAAGGTTGGCATTGATTATTGTTAACTGTGAAAGGAAACACTGCGACT
Source organism: Bougainvillia muscus (assembly GCA_032352715.1). NCBI lineage: Eukaryota > Metazoa > Cnidaria > Hydrozoa > Anthoathecata > Bougainvilliidae > Bougainvillia > Bougainvillia muscus. Next base: position 13,885 of record JAUCNQ010112357.1, on the reverse strand, counting down.
TGGCTGATGACCAGTTTACTGGATCCTTCGACTAGGATGATGCAGTTTACTGGATCCTTCGACTAGGATGATGCGCCCAGAGTTTCGATACCTTCAGGTCCCAAGATTAGCATCGAAACCTTTTTGGTATCAAAGAAAGCGATTTGCCATACCTTCCACTTTGGTTTGCAACTTTTAAATTTTTTAACCATTTTTCATTTTTGTATTTGTACATTGTATTTGTACTAGGACTTGTCTTTTATCTTTGCCGTTAACCTTGTAAAAAGGGAGGTTGTACACATTGTCCAATCTTTAGGGGAGTTAAACCCTTAGCTCAATTTATTGATCTGTTACGTCAAGTACTGCATTGTCTCTGTTGCTGTGTTAACCATTAATATCTTCAGATGTTGTTGTTGGAAACAGAAAAACGGCTTACTGATTATTAATTATTTCTTACAAAACTTAGCACCCTTGCATACTTTACCCTCAAAGTTACTTTACCATATCTCAACTTACTGCACATTAAAGTTTGTAATCAATATGACTTTCTTATCGACGAAAATATGGATTTCCAGATTATGAAGTTTGGGCTACATAACTGGAGAAATTGTCGAGAAAGAAACTTGAAGATTTACCAACTAAAAATCTTGACACATAACAAGATTTATCAACATTCAGTCGCCTTTCAGAAGTAGCTAAATTTCGAAAGAAGAAGTTCAATGCCAAATGTATCAGAAATTATATGACACTGTATCAATTAAGGAAGGGGGTGGTACGGGCCTCCACTAAAAAACTAAAAAAACAAGGAAACAGATGGTATACACAATACTTAGAAAGCTCTAATGACAATCAGAAACGAAAAGAGACTAAAAAGTCTAAGAAGCAGAGAGACTACCCTAAATAGCTTGCAAGAACTGGGGTGGCTCATGCACCACAAGCGAATAATTGATGGTTATATTACAGTCCAAGCTAGATATTTCAGATTGAACTAACATACTACATATGCAAGATTCAACCCACAGTGGGCAGCTCCTTTACGATATCTCCCAAAATCTGTAAATAGAGGGTGGGTGATATCAATTTTTAGACATTATTAATAAGGAGGGATGGCAAAAGGGGGTCATAATTTAAATAATATGAGGATAGACCTGTTTTTTTAGGGAACATTCTCTTTTTTTATGAAGTAGCAAGAGGTTTTAATTTCCTGAGACTTTTCCTGAGAATTTCGACACCAAATTAAACCAAGCTTTTCTCGAGCTCAATATCAGAAGAGAAGAATTATATATAATACAATATGTCAGAAACTATGCAAAGCTGTTTTTCTGTGGTCTTAGTTTCCTTTTGGGTTTAAGTCACTAACAAGAACAGCAATGCCGCAAAATGCCGCAGAGGATAGATGATAGGGGGTGAGACTCCTCTGCCCACTGTGCAATACCAGCTGGTGAAGAACAATCTGATGCTGTTCCATGTCCATTAAAAACATTTTTTGCACTCATTCCCTTAGAAAACGCCTAAAGATATGGTAAAGTCGCCAATTTTCGCCAAGTAAGCAGCATATTTGGGAAGATATATTATATTTTTGAGTTCAAATAATATCAGATTCTTTATCTATTCAAGTTGTGGCTTGATTTCCACTGATTTCTACATAAAATTCTATAATAAGTATATCTGACAAAATTTGATAAAAGGGGACCGTGTTATTAAGCACGCAGTGTTACAGAGAAAAGCTTGCATGTCATTTTAGTCTGAGCACGCTTGCTACAAAAAATGCTCAAGCGTGCATTATAGCATGGGGCGAGATTTATGTACCCTGCATATTAGCACGCCTGCGTTTTAACGCGCATGTTATTTAGCTCGGACAGTGAGCACGCCTGCGTTTTAACACGCCTGTTATTTAGCTCGGACAGTGAGCTTTTCAGCACACGAGCATATTAACACGCAGGCATAACTATTAGAAGGTCATTCAAAACCACGTAACAACAAATAAATGTTCCATTCGAAGATAGTAGAAGAAACCGTTTTTCTTTTTTAAAAATCGTTTTTAGACCGTTTTAAAACATTTGTTAATGTTAACGTTCAAGATCTTGTACTAATTAATGTAAACCAATGTAATGACAGACAGTTTTAAAACGTACAAACATTCGAACGTTCTATGTTAACAATGTTATTTCTTTTGGTTATCTCAATGAAAAAACACAGTGCAGTTCGAGAATCAAACGTGTTGCTCGTACGTAGACCTAAAATTTGTTTAAAAAATTAGAGAAGATCTAGACTGGAGTGGTAGATTCTAGTATTTTCACTGAAAGTGTAGAGAAGATCATACAACTGATTATTTATACAGGTAAGTCTTTTTTAGAAATCAGGAAGATAAAAATAACGAGGCAAAGAATGTGAAGCTAAATTTCTTATAAGATTAACAACGTGGCATAATTTATCTCCCTCTTTAAAAAATGCTTTCTATTTTGATGCTCTAAATAGGGTAAGCCTCGGATTTTGAAACATTAACAAATAACGATTGATCGATGCCGTGGCGGATTCAAAATATGCTTTTTTACGTAGTCACAGCTGTAGCATGGAGACTCAAAGTCATTAAGTTGAATTGGTTTATGTATGAAGATGGGTAATTTATTTTCCCGAATGTTCTAGCAAATATGTACTATGTGTTTTAAAAACAAACACACCTGCAAAAAGAAATGGAACACGCATGCAGTATAGCACGCAGGCAACTTTCACACGCAATAGTGTGTTGTACAGCACGGTGCATAAAAACACAAAAGTGCAAATTAATTAAGCCCGCCGGGCATATTTGCAGGGTATTTATATGACACGTGGAACTTTTTAGCACGAAGTCCGTGTTTATAAGCACGGTCTAAAAACAACACAATCCCTTTTCACAAATTTTGTCACATATACTCCGTGTTTGGTGAAATTTAGTGTAATTTTGGCCCAATCTAAGACAAAATCAGTTTTTCCCCTGCAAAAGGTCAAAAATGCCAGAAAAAAAGAAGAAGTTATTATTCATGTTATTTATCATAAATGACATAAAAAACTGATAGCCCCATAATTCTGAGCATATTACAAAAAATGGATCTCTATCCTCTACTAAAGGTAGAGGATAGAGATCCATACTAAAGGTACTAAAGGTAGTACCTACCTCTACTAAAATCCAGATGTGGGTTCAAATTTCACTGAGTAAAACACAAAATCCAAAGGGGGTATAATACTTTAAGGCATGTTGCTGATGTCCCCTTTCTTGTCTTCCCATGTAGTTAGTGCTTACTGATATTAACAATCTCTAAAGGCTAAAATCCATTGCCCAAAACAACAAAAAACTCTTTTTTGTTATATTTGCCAAGACTTTATTATCCGGAGCAAGAAGATTACAAGAAGAAGATTGTTGTAGTTTACGCTATGTACAAAATTCATTTCTTCCTAGATCATGAAAGCTATAAATGTCTGGAATGTTTGTACTAACCAATTCCACCCAATTTCAAACCATAATTAAAACGGAATGCTCTTTCCTGTTGGCACTACTTTCAGATGAAAGTTTTTCACTTACATCAGAAGTCTTTTTAATTTACAGACCAAGTCTTATGCAATGTTTAAAAATTGTAGCATTCCTTTTTCCTGCAAAGATATTTAAGTTCTAATTTATTGAGAAAGTAGAATTACTGAACACCTGAAATTCTTAAAAACAGGAATAACAGCTTTATGAGAATACTGTAGTTTATTTTTATTTTTCACAGGGATTGACGAACTCTTATATGTAACAAACAAATGTGAACTTATTCCAAAAGCTATCAGCAATCAGAAACAAAAGTATAATATGTGACTAAATTTCCGAAAAGGTACCATGCTGTTTTACACCGCGCTTACGTGCTAAAAAGTTCCACGTGTGATTTAAGTACTCTGCAAATATGGTGGGCTTTGTAAATTCGCACATGTGTTTCTGTGCACCGTGCAAAATAACACGATGTTGTGTGTGAATGTGGCACAAATGGTATATTGCACATGTGTAAAAACTGCATGCTAACCCGGTAGGTAAAGTAGATTGCACATGTCCATTTTCCGAGAAAACACCGACCTGCCAGTTATGAAAAATGGAAGACAAATACCATCCAGATGGACTATATGTGTCAGAGATATGCCGCTAACAAGTATTTTTAAATTGCGTTGTGGCTTTAATGGCAATGCTAATCTTTGGAATATGTAATTAATTTTTTTAGTAACTTTTGTTAATGTGTCAAGGGTCTGTAGGATGCAAAATATGATCGTTATTTTCCTTCATTAGAGTGTAGGATTTAGCCGCAGTCAGAATATCACGAAGGAGATATAGAAGTTTTAATTCTCTAATAGATTTATGTATGATGAAGTGTCTTTAGAGATCATCTTCATACCTAAATCAATTAAAAATTAATAACTTTGAGTCTTACTTTGAATTTTACTGTTGTTACTAGGTAAAAAAAACATGTTCTGAATCCGCCTTTGCATTGATAAATCATTATTTGTTTATTTTTCGAAATTCGAAGCTTACCCTATTTAGAGAATCAAAATAGAAATTATTTTTTAAAGAACAAGATAAATTATGCCACATTGTTTTTATTATAAGAATTTTAGCTTCACTTAGTTCTTTGTCTCATTCTTCATTTTCTTAGTTTCTAAAAAGTGACGTTGTTATGAGTTAATAAATATGCTCACCTGAATCGAAATACATTATCAGTTTTATGATCTTCTCTAATTTTTTAAGTAAATTTTTGGAGCGGCGTACCAGCATCAACATGGTTACTTCTCGAACTGCACTGTGTTTTTTTGACATAACTGAAAGAAATAAGATTGATAACAGAGAAGTTCGAATGTTTGCGCATTTTAAAACTGTCTGTCTTTACATTGGTGTACATTCGTTACGTGTTTTCAAACGTTAAGCATTAACCACTGTTTTAAAACCATCTAAAAACGATTTTTAATAAGAAATACGTTCTCTTCTCCTATCTCCGATGTCCGAATGGAACATTTATTTGTTGTTACGTGTTGTTAATGACTTATTATGCCTGCGTGTCAATATGATTGTGTGCTAAAACGCTTGCTAACCAAACTAAATTAAATGCGTGTTATTATGCACAATACATAAAACTTGCCTTGTGCTATAATGTACGCTTAATCATTATTTGTAGCCGTGTTACAGAAATGCATGTGTGTCATGTTAGTCTGAGCAAATGTTGTAACATAAACATATTCAATGTGGCAATACACCACATGTTAAGAAAAGGTTGATTTATGATTTGAATAAAACTCTTACGTTCAAACTTGACAATGCCACCACATTTTGGTCTACACTTTTGGTCTGAGAGAAATAAAGAAATTGTTATCGCTTATTGTAAGTCTTTGTCCACTGCCCCCTTGTACTAGCGACCAACTATAGGAACACTTCAATGAATTTGTTCAGAAGTTAGATCCAGACTCTCACTTCCTTCTTCACATAGGAATGGATGGCCCTAATACTAATTTGACATTTGATCAAAAACTTCAGTAGAAGCTGCAGATGGAATTTGACACCTTTTTCTTTGTTTTCTTGACATGTTAACTCCATCCAGTACATACAGGTCTTCTGTTATGCCATGAAACATTCAGAAACTAGATGTCTATCAATGACAAGCCTTTTGGCGCATATTTTTCAACAGTAGAGTAATATGACGGAGTATTTTTTGTTTGTTCCTTCAATGGACAAATTGTCTTTACGTCAAATATAAGCGACATCTAGATACTAACAACGCATTAAAGAAACCGTCATTGATCAGCGCTGAGATGTCAGTGCTTTAAAATACAACACTGAAAATATAGCCTTGAAAGTTGAAAGTCAGCTCTGATAAAAGTCAACATTGAAAGTTCAGCGCTGAAAATCAGCTCTGCAGCTCTGTAATAAAATAAATAAGAAATAAATCAACCTTACTGAGAAAGAATCATATGTTTTTGAGGTCTTTTTTTTACCAAATCTAACTGCAACAAAAAACATGTCAACCATAGCCAGGAAATTGCTAGCTAGAAGTTGCTATTTACCTAGATCATTAAACCTATGGGCTCTTGAATATAATGATATAATGGTGGCAGCGAGGCCGAAGGATGTGTTCCAACTCTTTCCACTACTTTGTGGAATAATTTTATGTTTCATGATTAGAAAGAAGTTTTGTTTTAGTTCCGATGTTATTGGGATTTGTCTAGACCTCAGAAGAAAGTAATCACGCCAGCTTGTGTCTTTGGGTTAATAAGACTAACAAGTCGTCCTTTTTCACGTGTTGCTTGGTATAATCACTTGTGTGTTTTACTATTACTTGCTGGAGATGTAGAAACTGATCCTGGACCTATGTTACCTGAGTTAGAGACACTATCAAGTCAAAGAGGAGCAAAATTATTTCATCAAAACGTAAGAGGTTTGTTTAATAACATCGACAATGTTAAAATTTTATTGAAGGATTTTCCTAAGATAGACATTTTATCGCTCTCAGAAACGCACATAAATTCAAATACGTAATGACAACATAAAACTATACAAAATTCCGGGGTACACGTTTGTCTTTCGGAATAGGAAAAAGGGAAAGTCTGGAGGCGTTGCAATGTACATATCAGACAGATTGCGATGGCAAAGAAGGGAGGACCTGGAAGATCCTAACATCGAGTGTATCTGGATTGAAATTTTCCAAAAACATGCCAAAAACCTTCTGTTCGGAATGATATATCAACCCCCGGTTGGATCAAAGTATTTATTACCAAACTTAAACACACTATTAGATAACATGCTCTCAGTAATTGCAGTCGAATCCAAGGAGACAATACTCATGGGAGATTTAAACATCGACTTTCTAATGAAAGACAATAATAAACCCATCAAGGAAATGTTTTACAACATGAAACAGTTAACAACTAAGCCAACCAGATGTACAAACACTTCGAACACCTTAATTGATTGTATACTAACTACTGATGAAAACAACATCGAGGCACATGACGTCATTCCGACATCTATCTCAGACCATGACATGTGTACGAAAGATCCACACAGAAAAATATAACCCAAAAGTTAATCGCAGTCAAAGTTATGCAAGATATAATCCAGATGAGCTTAAATCGGAACTGAAGCAGGTCGACTGGGAACCTATGTATCGTTGTGGAAACGTAAATAATGCTTGGTCATTTTTGAAGAATATTTTGCACGCAAGGTTCAACAAGCATGCACCTCAAGTTGAAAAAAGAGTTAGAGGTAAACTGTGTCCATGGCTTACATCAAACATACGTCAATTAATTAAAAAACACGTGACGCATTACTAATATAAAGGCACACCATTCAAACCCGGTTGACAACTGAAAAGCTTACAAGAAATTACACTAACAAGTGCACTAACCTTATACACTTTGAAAAATCTAATTACAATAGAAATTTGTGAGCGGAAAATATTGGAAATTTTAGAAAGTTTTGGCAACCATGACAAATCTTACTAACAAAAGTAGAGAGTGATAATAACAATAGTCGATGGTTGATGGACGATAACATAAAAAGCGAGTGAACCACAGGAAAAAGCTAATTTGTTTTGTTCTGTTTTTACCAACGTAGCTTCCACTTTAAAAGAGAAATCCATTCATCTGAAAGATTTTATATGGCAGAAACTAACTAAACAGTTCAATTTACAAACATGCAAAAAATTCAAAATACAATACGTATCTACATTATTCATCCTGAAAGAACTCAAAAAATTAAAACAAAACAAAGCTTCTGGCGCAGACGAACTACAACCAGGATTATTAAAAGATTGCGCAGAGGAGATATCTCAACCTCTCTGTTTTCTTATCAATTTATCCATTACATCAGCTGAGATACCCAATGAGTGGAAACATGCATTGATAACTCCGATATTTAAAAAAGGTGGCACGAAAAAAGTAGATAACTATCGCCCATTCTTTCAAAGATCTTAGATGGATACAGTACATACGCAATTAATTGATTTTTTGGAACAAAATATTTTATTATCAATTCGGATACCGTCGTAAACAATCCACGGACATTGCTGCAACATTATTTGTTGACAACATTAGATAATGTAATAACGTACTAGATAGTGGCAAATTGATGGGTGCTGTGTTTATTGACCTATCAAAAGCTTTTGATACTTAACTGTTGGCCACAGCATCCTCCTATCAAAACTACCTAGTTACGGAGTTCTTGAAAGCGAATTAGACTGGTTCACCCATTATTTATTCAATAGAACTTAGCAAGTTGTACAAAACAATGTAAAGTCTGAAAGCCAACATGTCACTTGCGGCGTGCCCCATGGGTCCGTTTTGGGACCATTGTTGTTTCTATTACACTTCAACAACTTCGAAGAAACACTACTAAAGTGATTATATTTGCAGACAATACCGTTATTTATTACAGCAGTAATTCAGTAAACAACATTGATAAAGCACTTAACAACGATCTTAAAAATGTTGCAAATTATCTCAGGGAAAACAATCTTATTATCAACTTAAACAAAGGAAAAACTGATAGTATGCTATTCCGAACTGATCCAAAACTGAAACTAGATCCCTCTGTATTGTCTTTAAATCCATCAAAATCAACACAACAAGCACGTACAAGTATTTGGGGTCGTTATTAGATCAAAAATTGTCAATGGATGACAACTTCCATCGGACCTACAAAAAAGCTTTATCCCGAGTACGACCTCTGTCAGTAATGCGCTCCAACTTTATTCTAAAATCCCAACAATCGTTTATACAACAATGATTACACCACTCATATTACTTAATAGCATCACTAATCTTAACATCAACCAAACACAAATAACCAGATTCCATTTGCTAGATAGACGGGCCAAGACATACGATCAACTTACACAAAAACACTAGCGTATTTAATATACTGTACTTAATATAAGTCCATGTTTACCCCCCCCCCCCCCCCACGTATAAGCCCATCAAAAAAGACTTACGAAATTGTATAAGCCCAGGGCTTATATTTGGAGTTTTACGGTATAGTCCGTCAAAAGACCATGCAATGATCACTTATTTAGGCTAAATTTCACATTATTTGCTATGTTCTAATATTTTCAACAACAAAATTGATTTCGATTTTATTTAAGGTTGACATATTTGCAACATTTCTCAGGTTTCTAGACCATCTGATACCTTAAAGTGATAAATTTTTGAGTGGATTTATTTTTGCGAATGGGAGATGTTTAAGAAAAATATGTGGATTAAATTTTGCAGGCAAACCAAACCGTAGTGTAAAGTAAAAAAAATCGAAAAAATGATGAATAAGTATTTTTTCTTAGTTTTTGCTTGGATTTATTTTTGCGAATTGATGGAACCCCAAGGATTTGCGTCAACTTAATTTTGCGCAATTGCAAATTTCGCAAACGGTAATCCCCACAAAAATTTATCACCTACATAGTATCACAGACTGTAGCAACTGAAAAGATAACTTTGCTCGGAGCCATTATTGTGTTACTATACTATAATAAGGAGGATCTTTTTTCATTGACAATTTTGAGCATAGTTCGGCTGTGTATCTTACTGCCTCACGTCCACAGCCCCCGTATGGAGTGAAAACAATAGGACTGAATGATCCATGTACGACCTCTATGACTCTTTGGTTGTGATGGCGTTTTTTATCCCTTTCATTCTGGGAAAAAGCATTCGATAGGTTCTGACATAGATGACTTTTTGCGAATGGGTTAAAATCCCTCACATCAAAAAAATGCAATTTGCCCTTTTTGCCAGAAACTACAAGCCCTAACATATAGGCGTGCTTTGTTTGTTGTATTTGGATTTTTGGGAAGAGTTTTTACCAGTGACTTGTTGCAAACCAGGTTTTATGTTGTACACACTTTCTATAAGGTTTTCGCAATCATGTCACGAATATCGTTGTGACGGTGGTGAATAAATACGGCTTTCTTGCAAGATGCTAACTTGGTCGACGCTGAAATTTTTTCCACATAAGCATGTTGTTGGCAAATATGGCAATGGCCAGTGATTGAATGCATCGAAAAATTCTCTTTTATTAAGGTGAACATTTCTGACTATAAAGGTAGGCTGGACAGCCATATAGAAGAACCTTTCATTACTTCTAAATCATTGGCTCTGAGTTGTTCCTTGTCCCTTGTCACACATGACCATCAGTGATAGCTGTTATAAACATTGTATCCACTATATTTCATCTATTTTTTTAAATGTTCTCCAATGTCTTGATTTATGCTACAACGGTATGTAAGTCGATGCTTGAAACTAGCAATGAAACCAGCATATGCTGCTTGAGGCTCAGGCTCAGACGTTATCACACCACTGATATATCAATGATTTAACATGATTTTTCTTTCCATGTTCCATGCTCAGTATCTTTTGCCATTTGTGTTTGTACCAGAAAAAACATCCTTTGTCATTTCTAATTTTTCAGGTTTTACAATGAGCCAGGATTTCTTCCCATTTGGAAGGGAGACAAGTTTTGGAACTATTTGGTTAGTTCATCCCACCATTGTTGTAGGAAAACTATTACACCTGCAACACCAACCTTGTCAGCGAATGAAACATGCTTTATGATACTGTTTGGGACTAAAACTGCACTGATACGGTCTAATAGAGGTAATATTCCAATGGTATCAACTCGCATTGCAAGCTTCTGACGATGAGATTTCTTTCCACTTGTATGAACAATGTTGACGATGTGTGATAGAAGTTTCTCCCGTATGTGGAGTAGCGCCTTTCTATTTAGTGAGTTAAAAGCGTTGTTGGCGTCACCAAGAAGTAGAGCCCGGTCTAGCTTAATGTAACATGCTGCTCTTTTTAAACATTTTGTCTTTTTACTGTCAATATTTCTGGTACTTCTCTGGCCCCTTCATCACCCTGCTTATCTGGCAACTATTTTCGCCTGCCACTTCATTTAGACTTAAAGACTTTAAAGGTGACATTTGCAGCAATATGAATGTGTATATATAACATTATTTTGTGTAAGAAGTTTCTTATTTTCATGTAATCCATTGTAACTTCCTGTCTTTATATCATTGAGGTTATTCTTCTGTTCGCTTTATATGTGCTTTCATACGAAGACAGGTAAACAAAAGAGGTTTTCATTGGCATAAGTTAGCATGCTCATTGTTTCTGATTGGCATAAAAACGACAGAAAATTAGAATAATGCGTGATCATTGCAGATTTCTCAATTTAGAAGTAGTCTGGGTCTTAAATCCCAAGACTTCAGATCCAGTTTAGCTTGGAGTAATTTGTCAGAAACAATCAAATCAATTGGTAATATTTTCTGAATTTTGACTTTTCTTTTTACTGCAGATGTAAAATATGCTCCTAGCTTAGAGCTAGGAGGATGTAAAGGGTTATTTCTATTGTGAACATGCTCGCCTCGCTAGCAGGTTACATTATTGAATATTTTTTTAAACTTTAGCGCTGTGGACGCATAAATTGTGTCTTGCCGTCAAGAAGTTTAAAATTGTGTGCAATGATTGTCTCATGTTAAACAATGATTAGAATAATTGTATAATGATTGGCTCACGTTAAACAATCATTAGCGAAACGTGATTGGTTGCTGAATTGATAGACTACGAAAAAAATTAATGTATTCTTTTGTTTAAATATGAACTAGATTTTTATTTAAGAGTCTCTGCTGGCGGTATATAAAATTAATTCATACTAATGCGGAAGGTTTTTAAAGCTGGCGTGGAAAATTAATTCTTTTGTTGAAATATATAAACTGTTCTTTTATTAACAATGAGCTAATATGTCATTAGTCTAGTGTAACCAGTTTATGTTTATTTCCACTATACAGTCTGGACGAGCTCAACCAAAACTTTTGAAGCAGCAAAGACAATGGTTTCCGTCAGAAAGTTGACGGAAGGAAGCTTATTGGGACAGGTGTATCACATGATCACTTCATGATTGGTTTAAATAAATAGTACAATACAATTGTTATAATTTTAGAAAACCGATTCCCATTTGTGCCTTTCTCCAAACTATTCGATTAACCTTGTGTCATACGGAATTTTGCTTAACTATTAAAAATTAAACCAATCATATATCGTCTCTCAGCACAAAAGTTTGCATTCAATTGTGGGAATGACCAAGAAAATACATGCCCCAACTGACTGCAAGTACCTACTTGGCTAACTCAATAATAAACTAACGGGAAAGTCTGAACAAGACTATTTTAACAAGTTTATATACCTTACAAGATTTACAGATTTATGATTGAATGATTATGTTGCCTGTGACATTTTCACGATATTATCATCCAATCAAATTTGGTGGCGGGAATACAAAATTAATTCAAACAATTGATAAGTTTTTTAAAGCACGTGCTGAAATTGACTTCTTTTGTTAAATATAAATTACTCTTATATTATCTTTCACTTTTAAACAATGAGACTCGTATGTTACAAAACATATTTTACTAGCCTACTGATAGATCAGACTGCAACGAGTGGTGCAACGAAAGCGGTCTACACAGAAAGGCTAATATTTTGTCTCGTCATGCTTTGTTTACAATTTTAAGTAATCCTCTGATTGTTTATTAAGTTCGTTGCAAACTGTTGGTTGAGTTCAACCAAACTCAATTTCGTTTTTTTCTCTTTCTCCGCCCTCTGCCTAAACGAAAAAGAGTTTGGCCTCCAGAATAAGATGTCATAAAAACTCGATGGAAGAAAACAAGAAGACAGGTTTTGCATATTTTTCTGTTAGTGCTAACATTTGTAAACAACTTCTAATTCAGGATATCCTTAATCCCTGGAGTTGAAACTTTTTATGAAGCATCTTCGAACCACTGTTATACTATCATATCTCAGGGGTGAGAAACATTTGCTTCCTTCATCCGTGCGGGCATGGCCTAGTGGTCAAGTCATCGGAATTGTAATCTGATGGTCGAGGGTTCGAAACCTGTGTTTGGCATGCTTGGGATCATGTCCGAAAAAGTTGCTCCTTGGGTAAACCCATACCATGTGAGGGAAACTGGGTAGATGGTTCAAAGTTATCATTGGGAGTTGCAGGGGGTTGTCTAGGAGAGCACCAACCCTCCAGTGGGTGTTTTCGCTCAGAAGAGCATTAAATACTCCAGGGCCTTTAGCTTAAGCCGTGGTCCATTCTGGAAATAAGTATCTCGAACTTTTCGGAGGTTAACCACCTTAAACATAAAATCTCATCCTCATCTCACCCAATAAAACTAAAAAAACTGGGACTGCCAACTCGTTTCTTACTGAAAAACATACCAAAGCATTTCCGCCGGCGTTTGCTGAAATATCGCGCTTCTATAATTTTTCCTCAGGCCACGCTCAAGAGGTCTTGGTCTACTGAGGCGAGCAAATGTTTTATTATATTCTTAGATAAAAGATAATATAAATATATTTGAATAGCTATAGAAAACGAGTTGTTTCTCTTTCTCTTTCCATCCTCCTAGGTATTCTATTCTATTCACTCAGAATTTTGTTTCGCTTTTTGTCTTGTATATTCAAAGCACGAAGTACAGTATATCTATATACAATATTTATCTTCGAATGCTGCTCTTCGGGTGCTATTGTTGTACTTTCAGGGTTTATTAAATCTATGTATTAAGTATGTTTTTATCATTTTACTTTTGCTGTATGAAATGAGTACGTTGTATGTCTTGTCCAACATTAAAGAAGGAATAACTGAAATAATAAGAGTTTAATAACCTTCAGAATATTAAAGAATAACCTGAAATGGAAACTGGTCGTTGCAGCTTTACGCAAAATCAATGGGCAAAAATTAATCAATTGGGATATTTTCTATTCGGCAGTTTGCCTAGTATCTAATGACAGAATGACTTACTTACTTGACTTAATTGCATAACCCCACAGGGATCTTCGCACATTTCTTGTTTACACATGTTTTCCATCTTTGTCT
>JAUCNQ010112346.1:0-11530 GCA_032352715.1 Bougainvillia muscus | reverse complement strand
TGCTCGATAATTTAGAGATTTGTTACATATTTACCGAACAGATATTTTGAAGAACACCTCTGGAGGGATGCTTCCGTAAAACACCTTACTAACTAACATTGTTAGAGATAAGTGACAGCTTATAAAAATTTGTATAACAATTTGTATAGTATTTCATCAAGGAAAAAATGTCTTTGTGCATACTAAATATGTAAAAGACAATTCTTCAGAGCGAAAATTGATATAGAGTTTCTATTCAAATTTTGCGAACAAACACTAAATGAATTTGTAGTATGACAAACGATATCAGCTGCAGATTTTATTTTCTAGTAATACATTGGGAACCCTCTAACAACGCCTGGTTGTAACAAAATGGTCACACATGCTTTAACAATCCTGAAGCATTTTGCTTCAGATTGTTAAAGCATGTATGTCCATTTAATTGGCCACTAAGCGTTAAAAGGTTAACCTGAAATGTACCTGTTTCGCCTTTCCTTTAATTTCAGTAAATTACCCAACAACCTTCTAATTGTTTCCTCCAGTGCATTTCTTTCCCATTCGTATTTTCTTGTCAAACTAGTTTTATCTTCTTCAAACTGATTTAATAATTCTTCTCGCTGTTTCTTCAAAATATCCACTTGATCCCTTAGCTCATCCAACTCTTCAAGATTTTCTTTTAAATGTTGACTGAGATGTTTCTGAAATTCTTTTTCAAAATCATTTTGTTGCTCACATAGTTTTTTGATATTTTCTTCTTGCAAGTTTTGTTTCAGAATCTTCATTTCATCTTCCCATTTATTTCGTTCATCATTATACATCTTTAACAGATTTTCTTTCTCCAGTAAATGTAGCTGTTGAATGTTTTCAATTTTATTTTTTTGTTCTTTCTCATAAGATGTTAAAAGCTTTCGTTCTTCGTCAGCAAATTCTTCTTCTTTTTCTCGTAATTCGCTTTTTAGTTTTCGTAGTTCGTTACGAGTTTGTAGTAATTCTTTATTCGTATTGATAAGTTCATCACTTATTTTATCTCGTTCTTCTTGTGTTGTTTTTAAAAGTTGTTGTGAAAAGCCATCATCGCGTCTATTCTCTTTTCCCTCATCTCTCAGAGGTGTTTTCATAAAATCGTGAACACTTTCTTCAAACTGATTTCTTTCTAACTGAAGTTGTTCAGCATTAATTTGTAGCTTAAATCTTCCTTCTTTCAATTCTTTTTCTTTCTCCTCCATGTCTTTAACTTTTCTTACAACACGTTTCAACTCAATTACTTCGTCACGTAGTTCATCATTTTCTAGCTTCAAACCTTCGATTTCAGCTGACAACGTAGAATATTTGACTTGATAGGTTTTTTCTTTAGTCTCATTGATCATCACTTGTTCTTGGAGCTTGTTTTTCAAATTTTGCTGCTCTTCGTGAAGTGATTTGTTATCTTTCTCCACACATTCTTTTCGATTTTCCACATCCAGCAACTCGTCTTCTAATTGGCTTATCCTCTCATTTAGTTTATTAATGGATTTTGTGTATCTAGTGTTAAGATCTTTCCTTGTTTCTGTGAGTTCAGTTTCAAAGGATTCATCCAAATCGTTCAGTTTCTTTAAAAGTATCTGCTTTTCAGAAGTTATGTTTTCATATTTACGCTGCAAATCTTGATTTTCTTCTACAAGTTTTTCTAATTCTTTCTGATGATTTTCCTGCAGTCTAACGATTTCTTCTTTGAGTCTCAACTTTTCATTTTTGAAAGTATTATTTTCAGTTTGCAGTACCTTTTTGAGATTGTCGATATTTACCAGTTCATTTTCACTGTTTATTTTGTCAATCTCATTCCGTTGCTCCTCAACCTTATTTTTCACAAACCTCAATTCCTTAGATGATTTTGTTGCTTCGTTTTGATATTTTAGTGTTAATACTTGATATTTTTCTTTAAGATCATTGATTGTACTTTGTAGGGCACAATTTTCTTTTTCCATCGTTGAGGTTGATTCCTTAAACATTTTCAGTTCTCGTTCCTGTCGTTCGATCACTTGACAATGTTTATGCATTTCATGAGTTGAAAACTTTTCTTTTGACTTCAACGTTGAAACGTCATCTTCAAGTTTTTGTGCTTTTTGTGTTTCGTTTTCTAGGTTCTCTTGAAGACTGAATTTCTCTTTGTTAAGTTTCTTAATTTTTTTTCGTAAAGAATCAAGCTCAGGCGTTATTTGTGTTTTATTCTCACTATCTTCCACATATGAATTATTGGAGGAAGGCACACCGGCAGCAAAAGTTTCTGATGTCACAATCTGCTCTTTTGTGGCAAGATTAGATGCTTTATCCATCTGCTCTCTTAGGCTCCTATATTTATCTGCAAGTTTTCCAAATTCTTTTTGCAAGTTCTCATGTAAACATTTTATATTTGCAAACTCGGCAAAATCAGCCTTCAATTTTGCATATTCACCATTAACCCAGTTCAATTCTTCCTTGGCATGTTCATAGTCAAATTTTATTTTCTCTGCTTGTTCGTTCAAGCTGCATGTCTTCTCTTCATATTCTCGTAGGTCATCTCGTAAACTTTCTGTTTCTGATGAATATTCGGCTACTAATACTTCGGCTTTGGACTTAAACATTTCAAGTTGGTAATCTTTCTCTTGTAAACGTTCTTGTAACAGCTTGTTATCTTCACTCAGTTGGTTCAGAAACATAATTTTGTTGCTTAACTCTTGTGAATTTGAGTAGAACTTACAAAGCATATTTTCAACAGTACCTTCTTTCTTCAATAAATCATCAGTAGCATCCAAGAACTTCTGTTTTTCCATACTGTGAAGTGACAGTTTCTTTTCTTCAGTGATTAGATCGTATAAGTTTACTCCAAATTTCAACTTTATACTTTTTTTTCGATTTTCTTCTTCTGCAAGTTTCTCATGGACAGTTATTAATTCATTTTCAAGCAAAGAAATTTGTTGGGTAAACTCTTCATTCTGTTTCTGTCTTATCGTAGTTTTTTCTTCCTTTAGATTTTCGATTTGTTCACTTTGTACAGTGCATAATGTAGATAATTCTTTGATGTATTCAGATACATTTCGATCTTCTAGGCATGTGAACAATGTTTTTAAATGTTTCTCTTTAGGATTCAGTTCTTTATTGTTTAGCATCTCAAATAGATCATTACCTAGCTGTGCTCGAAGGTTTTTGTCCTCTTTATCATTTAGCTTTGGAAGTTTACTACTCATACTTTGAATGTTTTCTTGAATTACTTTCAGTTTTTGTTTCATACGAAGTCTCTTAGCTTTGTATTTTTTTTCTTCTTCATAATATTTCCTTAAATCCTCTGTTAAGAGTCTTTTCCTCTCTGGTATATTTTCTTTCTTCAATAACTGTTCTGTTTTCTCTATATCATCTTGCACGTCTCTTCGTTTTGCAAGCAAACTCACTAGATCATCTTCTCCATCAATTAAATGGCAATCGGTTTTATTAAGCACTGTTATTCTCCCTTCAAGATCGTCTTTGTGACTTTTCAAAGATTTCAGACTTTCTGTTAAAGCATCTTTTTTCTTCAGATCTATTTTGATACTATCCTCCATAACATGCATTTCTTTCTCTATAGTATTCGAGTATTGGCTAATAATAACATTGATCTCATCCAGGTTTTTTTCAAGATGAACTTTACTTCTTTTCAAGTCTTTTTTTGTAATAATGTTTTCCTTCTTCTTTGATTCGTCAGGTATGACATCATCAGTACGATCACATTGTAATTCAACTTCTTTTATCTTTTTAGCAAGATTTTCTCGTTCTTTTTCCAAACTTTCCTTTTTATGTATTAACTCAATCTTAGCAGTGATTTTAGATAACATTTCTTGTTTAACAGTTACAACTTTTGACAGCTTGTTGTAGTCACTTTGTTCTTCTATATTTACTTTGTTTTCTTCCAGTATTTTTACTTTCTTTTTCCATTTTTGTTCTCGTAGTTGTTCATTACAAGTCTGTACAACTTCTAAGATATCTGTTTCCATTGGATCTGTCAATATATCCTTGACATCGGTTACAATACCAGAGTCTGTTGGCAAATCAAATTTACCACTTTTTATTTCTTTTTGAAGGTTGGTCAGTGACGTTATTATATCATGATCGTAGGCAACAATGATGGTGGTGTTTTTACTTTCATCATCAATTTCACCAATGATTGTATCTTCGCTTAGCTCTCCTACATGGATTTGTTCTTCTAAATCTTTTAATCTGTTATACAGCTTCTTCTTTCGTTCTTGAACATCTTCTAACGTTGATTTCTTGTTTAACATGTCCTCGCTACCTTTTAAAAAGGTTTCTTGCTGTTCCAGTTGATAGATTTTTTTAATGAGTTGATCTCGTTTGTCTAGTACATATGTCATACTATTTCTACTTGAAGTGCTGCGAGGTGAAAAACTCCTTGCTGATTTATCCATATCACCATCGCCATCAAAGTTACCTTCGATGATACTTTCATCTATCTTTTCAACAAGAGTTTCTAAGTCAATCTTTTCCGTTTGGAGCTCCAGATTTTCATCTTCACTCAAAAGTCCATTTTCTAGATGTTTTTGAATGATGAATAATCTGCTTAGTTTTTGATCTCGATCTTGCAGGTAAAAATCTAAGCTTGTTTTTTTAGTTGGTACTTCTTTAACATAAGGCTTGGAGAGTAACACCATTTCGTTTTCCTTCACTTCGCTTGTATAAGAATGGACAACATCATCCAGCTCTTTATTAATTTCCACTCTATCAGCGGTTAACTTTTTGTGACGAGCCTTTTCAATGTTCTTTGTATTTTCATTTTCATAACTTTCTCTTTCAACAAACAGATTCATCATTCTTATTTTCTTCAACAAAAGATCAAGTTTAGATTCGTTCAGTGTCTTCAATTCTTCTAGAACTGTCATATCGTTCACGTTTAGATTTCTTTGTTGTATGTATTCGAGGTCTGACTTCATCTCTTCGAGTTGTTGCAGATCTGTGTAGATTTGTTTCAAACTTCCATTGTTAATAGTGCTTTTTGTTTTAAAATCTTCAGCAATTGGGCAGGTTACTGTTGTTTGTAAATCCTTCACTGTCCTTATTATTTCTATAATGGGCGCTTTGTTTGACATCAAGCGGTATAAATAGAAATCGTTAAGTTTAATGCCATCCTGTTGTATCAGAATCTCGTTCACACGGAAGGTGATATCATCATCTAAATCAGATATTTGTTTTGACAATAAAGTCTTATCATCGTTCTGATTTTGTTGAGACGCTTGTATCCTTTTTATCAGACATTGTCTTTGGACAAAAAGATCACTAATACCTGTTTTACCTTCGGTTTTTCTATGTTGAGCCTCTTCTTCATCAAATATGGTTATAATCTGTTTAAAATCTTCTACAGTAATACTTTTTGCAAGTTTGTTTTCAAGAGCTAATTTTATTTCTTTAAGTTTTTGTAAGCGTATTTGCAAAACATGTTCCTGATCGTCCATTCGTTCTTCTAATTCATTCAACTCTTGTTTGATCGTAATCTTTTCATCTAATGTTTTCTTGAGTTTCATTTCATCAAACACGACAGCTTCACTTTCTATAACGCTATGCACAGTACTTAATGTTGACAGTAATTCTTGTTTCTTTTCAGAAAGAGATTTCATCAGCGAGTTTCCATGTAAAGAAATCATTCCTGATGTTTTAAACTCTTCAATTGCAACAAGTTCGCTCTCACTTTGTTGAATATCACCTGTTATTGTTTCCAGCTCAAGTGAAAGGATTTGTTTTTCTTCGAATGTTAAAGACTCTTTTGCAGTATTCTTTTCCCTCTTCTTTTCTGTCATCGCAACCTCCATTTTCTCACGGATGCTGTTTTGAATGCTTTGTAGAAACTTTTCAAGTTTATCATGAGCAAGCATGACCATCGTTGACAAACCTTCTGTTTTCTTCTCCATTGCAGATGTTTCAATCTTGATGAGTGCTTCAAATAAATCATCTTGGCCATTAATTACGGTGTTGAGTTTTTTCATCTTCTCCATGTCTGATTCCAAAGTCAAAATTTTCTTTTTAGTCTCATCTCGGACATGAACTAAATATTTTAAAGATTTTTTGATCACATTTTTTTGTTCCTCATCTTCGGTCACACGTTCAATAATATTTTCCAGTTGGTTTTCATATTTTAACTTTGTTTTCAATATGGTCTCTGTAACTTGTTCATCGTAATCGAAATTTGCGACTCCATTTTTTGTTAGTCTCTTTTTTAACCTTTGAATTTTTTGTTCAACTCGTTCCAGTCCTTTGTTTTTTCCTTTCTGATAATTTGATAAAGAGATATTAGTATGAAGCTCTTCTTCAACTTCTAACAATGTTTTCTTTAACATTTCAGATGAATCTTTCAGTCCCTGAATATCGCTTGTACTTATGTTCTGACGTAGGAGTTCATCATCAATCTTATTTAATTCAATTTCTATTTGTAATAATTTATCTGACAATTTACAACTTTGTTTGTTTACATCCACAGAAAACTTGGGGTCTGCAGTAAGTTGACTTTGCTCAGAGTACTCATTTTCACTGGATTCATAACCTGTGCTTGTTATTATTTCTTGAATTTTATTTTCTGTGTCAATAAGTTTTCGAGACAGTTCTTGTCTGGTAGCGATTATATCTGTTACCTGTTCACTTGCAGGGATTTCAGTAAGAACATTATTACCACACGTCTTAGATCTATTCTTATTCACATAAGGAGCCATCTTCTGTAAATCTTCTCGAAGTTGTAATAACTTTTCACTCAATACACCTTTCTTTTCTATTGTATCTGTTAAATTGTTACTTTCTTCAGGCCGATCTAGGTCTTCTGTGTTATTTCTGCCATATATTTTGATGTCAATGTTAATAATCTGTTGTTGAACATTCTTTATTTTCTTGCTGACTTTGCATAAGCGTTCTTCAGTTTCTGTGACTTCTTCGACTTTTTCTTCTTGCATCAAATGATCAGCAACATGTTGGTTTAAAACTTTCAATTTTGATGTCAAATACAACTTCTTCTCAAGTAAAGAATTCTCAGTATATACCAATTTGTTCTTTTGACTCTTTAGACTTTCTAATTTCAACTCAACTTCTTTCAGTGTTGGCTCGTTTTCTGCAAGTGCATTTTCTAAGTCGACTTTTTCGGATGTTAAAATTGGTAAAGCGTCATTAAAATTAGTACCAATAATTTGATAGATTTCTTTGTAAGCTTTTCCCTCTTGGCAGTTCTCTCGCAGCTCTTTTAACTCACTTTCATAATTTCTTAATACCTCATACAAAGGCTTCTCTTGATAATTTACTAACTCCACTGCCTCAATGAAGGAGTTTCCATCTAACTTCAGAAGATCTTGAAATAGGTTTTTACCCAGCCTTGGTTCAATGGTTAGCAATTCTTCTATGCTTGTTTCTACCGTTTTATTAACCTCTGAATTCATGGAAAATTTAGTTTCTGTTTGCTTTGTTGTTTGCTCTTGATTATTAATTACTTTTTCCACACTTTTCTTTTGGACTAACATTTGCCCAACATTACGAGCTGCTTTTAATGTTACAAGCTCGTTTAACTGCTGTTCCGTTTGATATAGTTCCACTTGTTTCAAAATCAGTTTGTCTAACGCCGTTCTTGTCTGCTTTTCGTTTTCTGGTTTTACAATCTTTCCTCTGTATTTCTTTTGCAATCGTTTTATTAATTGCTCTTTCTTCGCTTTATCTAAAGGTCCTGCTTGAATATTCTCTTTTACATGTTTTGTAAGGTTGTTCATTTCATCTTCATTTAACTCTAGATTTTCTTGAATTTCTTTGAGAACAGAATCAAGAGAAGCTTCTAGTAGATCAAGTTTTTTACATGTTGATTTGAGTTCCAATAAACCACAATCTTGTTGAGAAGCCTTTTCTCTTTTTAAACAGACCTTCTGTTTTTCAAGGTTCTTCCTAACGTCTTCTGGTAATGCAGATACAACGTTTTCTTTACATCCGTCATCAATTAACCAAGCTACTAACTCTATTTTATTCTTTTCCACATCAGGATTTGATTGGGTTTTTATTAAATCATCAATGATTTTTTCCACTTTGTTCTGTTGATTTTGTTTTTGAATCAAATCAATTACATTGTCAATTTCTCTTTGATCTTGATCATTTCTTTGTGCTTTGATTGCTTGTAGAATATTTAGTTTTTCTTTCAGTAATTGTTTTTGTACGACATCCTTCATATCTTGTGTGAAAGCTTTAACTACTTGTTGAATGTCTTGATCATCGTGAACCTCTTCAAAGCTTGTTTGAATTTCCATATTCATTGTCTCGATCAACTCTGTTTGTGTCATTGATGTCTGATTTAATTTTGGGTTAGCAATTTGCACACCTAATACATTCTCCATCGTAGATATTTTCTCGTTAAACTGTGACATCATTTGTTCAGCTCGTTTACGATGTCGTACATCAGCACTTTCTCGCTCTTTCAAAAATTGTCGCACCATGTGTGATCTGTCTTCCATTATTTCAAAGGACATCTAGAAAAAAAATTTCATAGTTTTGGTGCATTTTAACTCATTAAGGTGTCGAAGATAAAAGTGATTGCGACTCATTATGAAACTATGATTGGTAATAGCAGCGGTTATGCATGTGTTAAGGATTGAATACGGAAGCAGCCATCTGTATGTGTTCTTCAAATTATGTGTTCTGTAAATATTTGAAAAATGTCTACAGAAGTGTCCTTGGTGGAGTTTATTTTTAGCATTGTTGCAACTATGCTAAAAAAGCACTCCACCATGCTCGATTTTTTAGAGATTTGCTGCATATTTACAAAACAGATATTTTGAAGAACACCTCTGGAGGGATGCTTCCGTGAATATAAAGAAATGCTTTTCAGAAACTATGATGATTTGATAAGAAACCACCATAGTACACGGCCAAGAATCAATAACGTCGTTTCACCGGTTTGGTATAGGGAATTTCTAATTTCTAGTTGTGGCGATAGACAAAAGCTAAAACTAAACCACATTAAGCCCTTATATTCAGAAATTTATTAAAAACATTTTTAGTACGCAGTCTACATTTACCTCCATTTGTTGGTCAATTTCTTTCAACAGTCGATTAGTTTCTTTAATTCCAACTTCAGGATCCTCTCTTCCTTTTGTTATTTTTTCAATTTCCATTGTTATATCTGATACATCCATACTCATGTCAGATGCTAGACTTTCCATTGAACCTGGGATTTGACGAAAGTGTCCTTTTTTACGTAACGGTGATGAAAATGGTGGAAGATGCTGTGGACGTTCATGTTTTGATAATTTGTTCCCAGGCGGTTTCTCTTTCACGTCTTTTGGAGTTTCCATGGCTTCTGCTTTTTAGTCTACAAATAAAAAATATGAATCCTGGTACATTAATAGGTATCATGCAGAAGCGGATATAGAACAAGCTTTTAGCCGAGACAAAGCAATAAAATGGAGAACAGAAGCGATTTATTTTTAATAGGTAACACATGATCCCAAGTAACACAAATTCAATAATGACATCCTAACGACGTCCTTACGACGTCGTCAGAACGTCTATTTTGGTCATGTGTTAGCTGGAATTATGTTACAACTATACAACGTGTTTTGTTGATTGCCAGCTGGATCGACTTTGATATTTCTAATTGTAATACATCCCTCAAATTTAAAATAATTACCATATTTTCTCAACTTACCACAAATTTTTTTAAACATATCCTTGTCCTTATTTTACAATCAAAAATAATCTTCTAAAAATCTGTCTTCGCTTCGATTTAATTCTCTACACGTTTTTTTTAATTAAATTTGGCTTCCATGAAAAATATACTTTGGCTAAATCAGCAAAAATGTGAAAATGAGACTTACCCATAGTACCTTTAATCATAGTTATACGGTGATATTTGTATACTTAGAGCAAGCATTAAAAATCACATGGTATCTTCACATGACTAGAATGGCAATCAAACATCGCATTGAAATATAGTGAATGGTATCTTAAAAATCACTTCAAGATCTGATGCACCTGGATGAATTCAGCTCTGATTGAATAACATTGTGAATTTTAAAAATACGAATGAGTGTTTTTAATGAAAAAAGATTAACAAAACTACGAACAAACACTCTCCATCGCATGATATGAAACATGAGCGGTCTGAAGGTCACAAATAGAGGTCAATTCAGCGCATTTAGTCTAAGCAAATCTGATGGAGATTTGAAATTGTTATTTCATAACAGTTTATATAGAAATTTGCTTCGTGTATTGAAGAATCAAAGAAATATTAATATTGGTACTCCATCTTACTGTTTTTTTACCAATTCCTAACCATATACTCTGATTCACGTGTAGCCTGTTCCCTGCTTATTATTTTATTATAATAACGCTCTACAGGAGCTGAGGAACGGAAAAAAGGAAATCTTCCTAGTGGGTTATGATCAATCATTGCCATTCAATCAA
The DNA here is from genome assembly GCA_032352715.1 of Bougainvillia muscus. Lineage (NCBI taxonomy): Eukaryota > Metazoa > Cnidaria > Hydrozoa > Anthoathecata > Bougainvilliidae > Bougainvillia > Bougainvillia muscus. The sequence continues at coordinate 1,135 of JAUCNQ010112346.1, read as the reverse complement.
TGACAAATCTTCAAAAACACTTTGCAAAACATTTTACAAAAAGCATCGGGATCCTGTATTTCCAAGCAACCTAAATAGTTTTCGGTTGCTTATATATAGGAGAGACACAACCTGGAATAATCGTTTGTTTTTGTGCACTTCTTGTGTCTGAAGAAGTCTCAATTGTCCTGTGATCAAAATGGATTTCGTTCAGAAAGGAAAGAACTATAACGATATTTCATTGGTTAGAAGCAGACACGAGTTAGGTTAACTGTACTGAAAGTGCGAAAATAATTGAAACTGATAAAAACAAATCAGAATGTGATTTTTCTTTAATATTCTCAATGTGAGCAGATAAAGTAAATTTTGAACTAATGAAAATTCTTATTCTGTTGTGTATTCCGATAAATAACTGATAAATTAGAAGTTAAAATGAAATTTAACAACCTCGTCCCCAGAGTCCTTATCTCTTTCTGACGATTTGAAGGGCAAAAGGTGCTGGGATCGAGTTTGGAAATTTCACGTAGCGTGGTATCAGAGAAATGCATTTGCGTAATCCTTTCTTTCTTAATTATTCCTGTCAAACAACAACTCCGTTGTAAGGGCTGGATCCAAGAGTAGGCAAACACCTGTGAATGTAAAACTATTAAAATTTCTTTGAAATTTTAATGATTTTACACCTCTTCGCAGGCACTTGCCCACTATTTTGATGCTTCTAGATCCGACCTGGTTGTACCAAAATCTCCCCAATTCATGATTAATCAGCCAATGCTTTTGTTGGGTTTTACCATAACTGGATGACTCGTTCATAAGATTATGTAATCCTGTAATCTAATCAAAACACTGCAATGATTCAATGCAAAGATTTCAATTCAATGTAACTTTTGGAGCATTTATGGGCTGTATGAAACATTAGAAACAAAAATGTTTCAAGTGTGATACTAATGACTGCATGAAAATCGATTGACGTCCAAGTTTTTGTTATACTGTGTTTTTTTTTGTTTTTTTTGTTTTTTTTGTCGAAACAGTCTAAACTTGAAAACGGAGGTTCTTTTAGGTTCCTCCCCTTATGTACAACTCGGTACAACAAAATAAATACTACAGATTTCGGAGAAATTGGTATTTCGTGGGTCTAATGATCACGAGCAGAATGCGG